>JBBBDQ010000197.1:635000-825000 GCA_037127315.1 Ascarosepion bandense | reverse complement strand
AGCAAAGTCTCCAGTGAAAACAACTGCCCAACAAAAACATGATGAAAGTGTGGAAAACACTATTTGTATTGCAGTTGATGGGAGAACGAATAAGGACATTACTGTATGAGGAAAATGAACAGAAAACTATGAAAAAAAACTTAGGAACCAGAATGCCATTTAACTTTCACAAAGGAGGCACCACATGAAAGTCAATATCTGATACATAGAGTTCTCCCTGATAGTTGTGCAACAGGTGCTGTACATGCAGAGCAAGTAGTGGATGTTTTGCATGAATTCAACAGTGAAAACACTATCAAGGCTATCCTTGTTAACACAGGCTGTGAAGGTGGAATGGTTGCAATAAAAAAAAAAAAAAAAAAAAAAAAAGAATCTTCACACAATTGGTTGCTATTTGCACCATAATGAACTACCTTTCAGAGCTCTTTTAAAAAGACAGATGGTTGCACAAAAAGCCCTACAGCATTCAGTGGTCCTCTGGGGAAATTATGCTCAAATGATTGCCATAATTTACCACAAATATCATTTTCCACTATTAGCAGTCCTCTGCATTCAATTTTGAAAATTGATGAAATACATGACCTTAGTTGTGACCAAAGACTCCTGTATGAATACACAGTGGATATTTCTAGAGGTAAGGTTGACTCTAGATATGCCTCCTGGAAAATTGGCCCTTTAAACTCAGCAAGGTGGTTATCTTTGGCCATTAGGCTTATGCATTTATTGAGTCGTGGCACATACCCACAAAAGCTCACAACAAAACTCCCCAGTTTAATAAATTTTATTGTAAATGTGTATGCCACTTGTTGGTTTGAAATTAAAAGAAATAATAAGTTCCACAATCAGCAAGTGCACATTCTTAATATGATCCAGAAGATTAAGAAGCAGCCTCATGAAATCCAACAGATCACATTAAGAAATATACAAGGAAATACATTTTGTTTACTGTATGAAAACCTATATTCCATGGTCAAATCTGATGAAGTTGAAGTAAGAGAAGAAGCTTTAAAAAGAATTTTGGCCATTAGGTAAGTAAATATTTATTTATATATCAATGACTTAATTATTTATTGCAATTTATAGAATCATTTTAAAGATTCTATCTAATTTCACCATAATTATTAAAGTAGTAGAGACTGGAATTTTTTTAAATGAATCAATAAATTTTTATATTCTTTCAGGAGTGGGGAGTCAACCAAGAAAAGGTTAAAAAGAATACCAACCATTAATTTTAATGCCACACACTGGACAAAATTGATAGATTTATCATTATGTGGCATTTTTGAACCACCAATGACAGAAGATTTTTCTGAATCTGAACTTCAGGAATCATTGTTAAATGGAACCAAGCTTGACTTGCCAAATTTGCCCTCACATTCCCAAGGCATGGAACGGGCAGTCAAGTTAACAATAGAGGCTTTGCAAACTGTATATGGTTTTGAAGCAAGGCATCAACATATTACAGCTAAAGTTTTGAGTCAGAAATCGAGACCAGCATTTTTGTCCAAGGGCTCTTATATGGAGCAATTTGACTATATATTAAGCTCTATTAAAATAGTATTTGTTTTTCCTTATTTGTTAATTCTATTTTCACTTATAACAGAAAATCATTTAAGGTATTCAAATATCACTGCTTACTTCATAATGTTAAAAGACAGTTTTTTAAAGCAGATACTGAAAATGGTGGGAGGGGAGGCAGATTTTCAATTTGAATATTAGTTATCATTTCTTTAATATCATTTTTATAAAATAAAATGACATTCCCTGATTTAAATACTAAAATTATTTAGTTTTCTCACTAATATTCAAGCCAAATCTTGCAAAAACGAGGAATTTTCAGTATATTTTTGTCTGTGATCTTTGATGCCAAACGCTAAAAAAAAAAAAACGAAGTATTTGATCTAATATTTTAAGAAAAGTGAAAAATCAACCTACCCTAATATATATAGTGATGGTAGAGTCGAGGAATAGGTGTCTGACACAGTATTGTCAGAAGAGATTATTTTTGTATCTATGACTTTACTAAGTTATAAAACTAATGTCAAATTTCATTGAACCTGATGACATGATTTGGTTAACTCTAGCAAGGTTACAAAATTAGCAATAAGATAAAGCTCTCTCTCACTGTAATGAGAGAAAAAAAAAGATTTTTAGTTTGTCTTACATGTAGGTAAAGAGATTTTTCTTGTCTCAAACTTTTTTTATTGCTCAGCCCAGAGTAGGTATTGTTCAGACTGAATAAGAGAACTTATTATTCTATGGTCTTATTTCAAATTCAGTGTATACACTAAATGACAAGCAGATGTAAGTCAATAATACAGTGCAGATATATGAACATATACATTAAATATTCAAAATAACATGGAGACATTGTATGACATATATTGAATCAGCTTTACCAAATTTCATAATGTACTCTAACCTAACTTGTTAGACATAAGTTTAAGCTTGATATTTTTGTAGTGAAAATAATATAAATTATTCTGTAAAAAATACAATGGCATACTAAAAGTCCATGATGCCACCATAACTCAACATCAAGGAAATGTATAGACCTATCACAGTTGCTCTAACATCTGGTGAGTGTCAACACCAGCTTAGATGCCAATGGAAAAGCAACATGACTTATCAGTGTTAAAAATGGGACATTATAGTGGGTGCTAGACATATTAGGACAGTCCATTTCTGAAATTGTGGGGTATTTGACATCTACAGCATCACGTGTAAAAAGAAAAACCGAATAACAGGCATTACCCACCACGGATCCTTAATGATTGTGACCAGAAGTGTCTAGCTAGAAATGAGGCAACAGATAAGCAACACTGCCTCAAATCACATCCAATAAAAGAGGTACTAGATGCATATCTAGCAGGTTAGTTTAGCATTCTTTAATTGTCATTGGATACTAAAGAAAACACTCAGATAAAGACACTATGGTATAGTGACATCACATAGCCAGGTGAAGCACTAATTGAACTTTGGAGGACTGGCAATGTGTGACACTCCAATGGAATCATTGGACAATGTCAAACAATACCAGGACTCTAGGTTTCAATTAGTGGTTCTAGTTGTTTCTTGCTAATGAAGCCATGGAGCCCAATTGTCAGTAAAACTGTACAAACTGGTAATGGTTCCACAATGGTATGAAATGTGTTTATATGGCAATAGTTAAGTCCAATTGTTGGCCTAAACATGTCATTGACCAATGACTGCTACATTTATGTTTTGTAACAATTAGCATCCATTCAGGAAGTCAATGTCCTGCAGCAACAACAGGTTTTTGAAGCAGGATAATGCACTGTCATCAGGCTTAAATTTTTTTTTTTTTTAAAATAATCATTTCACTGCAAGTAAGATGTCACCAAGACAAGGGGGTTACTGCAAGCAAAAAAGTGAGAAGACAAAGAAAAAGGCCGATAATAAAAGAATAGGAAGGTAAAAGATAGCAATTAATGTTGCATTTAAATTTTTGAAGATTGTAGGGAGACAAGGATGCAAGAAATCTAGAAAGTTCTACAGGCAAGAAAAAGTAATAAATTAGAACATAGTTGCATCTAACTATTTAAACAGTAAAAGAATGAGACAAGTTGTAAATCTAGCAAATATAATATTCAATGCACAAGAGAATAGTAGATTTATAAATGTGCAAAATGGATACTAGCAAGGATTGTCTGGTATAACAGTGAACCAACTTTTCTAGCAGCAGGCTAAGCAATTGATCTAGTATGATCATCCCACTTCATATATGTAGAAAAAGAGACCTAGATGACTGAAAGAGCTTTGTTTAGATGTTAAAATCTACAAGCCATTTCTTACTCCAGTTAATTGATCAATGGTCATTTTCAAGGTCAAATGCCACTTACTTTATTAGACATCAACTTCCTATTAAGACAGAAGTAAATAATTGTCTCATCAGTATAACTACCAAGTTAGAAATGGATGACATTAAGGAAAATCATTGATGAAAATAAGAAACTAAGTCAGCTCAAGGATAGAGCCCTCACATTAATATGAAAGGATATGTAACAGTGGGTATTCAACAACTTTCATCACACAAGATTGGACCCACCCAATCAAAAATTCATCCAGAGAAAGTATAACTGTTGAGCTTATGAAGAAATCCTAAAATTGGTTTGAGGAGCATTCTAGAAATTTAGTTTGGCCATTACATTCACTCAACATGAGTATGATTAAGTATTCATGGTGTACGGTGGAGAGAACTACTTGCGAACCCATTTCTTCCTGCATCTACAAATATCAGTGAGTTGTGAACTATCTATAAAGATACCATGGCTCAACTTCCCAAGTCTACCAACCACAATACTACACACCTCTCCAATGAATTTTAGGATGGATGGAGAAATCTCATATAGCACACACACACACACACACTGATGGGAAAAAAAAAAAGTTCAGTTTAACAAATTTCATTTTTTTTTGTTTTTTTTATACTCCAATTTCATACAAGGAATATGAAGTAAGAATTTGGAAACAATACTGTAACTAATGGGCTAACAAGATTTCCAAAAGTTAGAAAACAAAGATAGCATGTAGACCAACGAATGTAAATTGAAAAATAAAAAGTCAGTTTTCAGCAGACAGCAGCTTATCAGAATCATTTTAAAATGAATAGCAAAAGTTTTCATTTGAAATAAGAAATAATCAACTTGCATGCATTAAATTTGCAACTGTGATATAAATGAAAAAGGGATTCATTAAACGACCACAGATTAGCACAATGACTGAATGAAGATGAAAAATGAGATCAACCAAAACTTCATCTCTAAAAAGTATTTGCTGAAACATGTTTGAGAAATAAATATGTATACCAGCCTGAATTTAGTGAGTAGGTCATCAGCTTGATAAAAAAAACATTTTACATGCTAGATATTATGATAAAAATGTTAACCTTTTAACTAGACAAGAGAACTTAGCAGTCCTACAAATCAATTGTGAATGGAAATGTGCCACAATTTTGGCAATGAGGAATACAGAGGGAGGGGGGGAATTTTTTTTTTCCCCTATGAATTTTAAAAATTCAGTTTGTTCAATAAACCAGGTACAGCTATTCATAATGAACTAGTTGACAAAACAGGACAATTACTATTTAAATGAATAAAATATAATGTCAAGATGCTCTCCCATAACATCCAAGGTAAGAATTTTATGCCATCAATCTAAACCAAATCTGACCTCAACAAAACGTGTTTCGTTTGATTAAAAAAAAAAAAAAATTGTGTGTTGGGAGATAATGCAACATACCTTTCTAGCTTCATCATAAATTTGTGATGCCAATTCACGGGTAGGTGCCAAGACTAAAGCTAATGGATATTGCTTACGCCTGCCAAAGGCTCGTCCCTAAAAAAAATGAAAAAAAAAACTTTTAGAAATTGGAGAAATATTTTCAGTCTTCATAGAAGCATTAATAAAAAACACCTTGTTTTAACATACAATAAACAAAAACTGTTTCCAAGCTTTGTTAAAGATAAAATGAATTTTATCATTATGTATATAAAAAGCAGTACATATGAAATAAAATTTGAAAAATATTCAAATTGAATATTTAAGGAAATCATTATGAACATAAGAGTTATCTTCTAGCGATATACTGGGGTTAATATTTCACCAATGCTTTCTTGAATGAAAATCACAGCAAAAGTTGCAAAAGTATTAGTGTAATCAGTAATAAAGAATTAAAATTTTCATGTAAGTTGGCTCCTGGAAAAGGCTTTGTAAAAGAACTTGATGGCTGGTCATTTAATGGATAATCAGAAATTGCAGATGTAATTTCATCCAGAAGGATATTCAACCTTTATGGATAGCATCCTGAAAGATGCTATCCATAAAAGGTGAATATCCTAAGTATACAGTAATTTGAGCAAGAAAGCTGTTCTCTTTCTGAATAGTCAGCTACTTAATCAATTAATAGTAGATTTTCTACTTTTGAACTGCAAGTTTCACTTTATACCTCTTAAATTATTAATTACACGTATTATTTTTCAGTAACCTTAAAGTATTTTAATTGCAACCCATAGTTAAGTGATAAGTACAAAATAAGGTTGTGTTCACAAGGACTTCATTTGATGTGACATAAAAAGGGAAACAGATTAATTTCTATATACACAGATGTTACTCAATTTTTTGTTAAAAAAGGTTTTCTGCAACTAATAAGTTTCCATTTTGAAAATATTTTCCAATTACGATTAGAATCAAATTTAATATTGTCAGTATCAGTTACAATAAATAAGCCTAAATTTACAAATTCCCACCCATACTTTTACCATCTTATTGCATTCTAGAGAAAGTAAAGCAATGTTTGAATATTCATTATTATTTAACCAATTGAAGCTTACATTCTTTGCAGGATTCTGATGAGAAAAGGGTTAAAAACTAACAAGTTGAAAGTTAAGGAAACTATTATTAAAGTTCTAACCAACAACAAAAATTTAAGCATTCATAAATTTTAAAGAGTATAGGAAACCTACTGGAGGAAGAGGTGTATCAAATGGACCATTTTCATAAAGAGCATTCAAAATGGGAACCAAGAAAGCAGCTGTTTTTCCAGATCCTATGTAGGAAAAATAAAAATGACTTACAAATATGTCATGCAAATATTTTAAATAAACAGATAAATTGTCTCAACAGATTATTTCACAATAAGTGAAGCAATGTTTTTTTAATATGGAAAAGCAGAACATTTCTTTTGAAAATTAGATAACTCAATATTAAAACCAGAGTTAAATCAGGTTAACATTAAGTTTATAATAGCCTAAAAACATTTGTTTCATTCTTACCTGTCTGAGCACAAGCCATCAAATCTCGATTATTCATCACAATAGGAATAGCCCATTTCTGAACAGGAGTTGGTTTTGTATAGTTGCATAGTATTAAATTGTTCCTTAAAATCTCTCCAAGTTTTGCATCATTAAACTGAAAAAGAAAATTAACAATTCATGAAGCCTTGAAATTAACTAAAATTTTAAACTATCTCAAAACAGCACTTTACAAAATTAATTTTCCCATTTCCCAATTTTTGCTTTTACAAAAAAAAAACTTGCCACTTAGTAATTATGGATCAAGTAAATTAAAATTATAAATGAAAAGATTAAAAAAGTTTCAAATCAGTAAATTTCAATTCAATTGCAGTATGAAAGTTAGTCATTAAATGTATTTATGCAAGAATTGATAGTTAAACAAATTAAGTTAAAAGAAACCAACTTACAGAATCGCAACATTTGGGTAGATCCTCACCAGTTGCTTCCACAGGAATGTCTTCATATTTGTCAAAGTTAATTCCTGTATTACAGCTACCAAACAATTCTCTGAAATAGCCATGTCAATTAATAGATTTCATTTAAAAAAGAAAATAATTCAAGATTCAGAAATTGCTGAGCAGAAGTTAAGCATGGCAATCAAAATTTGAGAATAAAGACAAAAATAAATGTATGGAGAAAAACATTATTTCAAACCATTCATAATGAGCAAACTTAATACCAAGGAAAAAAAAAAAAATTTTCTATAAAAGAAAAATTTCAGCTTGTTAAATTTCTAACTTCAAACTAATGTTGAAAAGATGAGTATTCACTGCAAGCCAACTTTGGATTGGCAGTTTCTTACAAAGTTGAATTTTATCACATTATAAGAATTATAGATAAAAATGAATCCAAATAATGTTCCATCCCAAAATATTCTGAACAAACTGATGAACTTACTAATAATGTTAAGATGGATTCCATATTTAAATGTAGCAAAGCAATCTACTCACTGTTCAATTCGTTCATTTCTTTGTAGAGGTACTGACCAATCCTCTCTCTTGTTGTAATCTTCATTTCGCCACCGATTATTTGCATCTGGGCGATTATCCCAACGGTTATTACTGCTCCATCCACTGCTACCTGTTCTGTCATCATCTAGGTTGTCCCACCGACTGGGAAAAGGCCTCTGTTGAGGTGGCAAGCTGCTCTGCCTCTCTGGCCTGTTGTTCCAACGCCCATCAGTTGTGTTGCTATTACTGCCACCACTACAGAAAGAAAAAAAAGTTTCCAAAATTTAAAATGTGCTCAAAAACTATTTAAATATCCAGCAAAGTTATTTTGGGGTGGGGAGCTAGTCATAATCTAAGTTTTTAATACAGAATTAATTTGACAAATATACAAAAACACAAAGTTAAAGTCTAAGCCTTCTAGCAAAGTGGGTGTGCACAGAAAAAAGCCACTATCAGTAATATTATATTTCTACTTAGGCAACCACAGAAATCCATAAAATAGTAATTCAAATTCTGTCATTACATATTAGACTTTAATATGAATCAAACTTGTACAACAGCTTCTTAAAATTTTATAATAACAATAATGAATAATAATAAAGTCAGGTGTGAGCAAAGAAATCCAAAATATTCAACTCACCGGCCATTGTAACGCTGGTAAGTAGTCGAGCCACCACGCCTACTGTCATAACTGTTATAACTACCGCTTCCTCTAGATCCAGAGCTATAGCTGCTGTTATAGGAGCGATTCCCAGTTGATGGAAAATTCCGGTCATAATCTGAAAGTTTATAAGTTAAAAATGAACAAAGTATATTGAATATCAATTGAAAATAAAATAAATCCACAAAACTAAGGTCAAAATAGTACTAGATATAAAATGGACTATACAAGTGGCATTGTTTTGTTGATTTTTTTTTTATTTTGTTTAAGAAAATTCTCAAATTTCATAAACCCACAATAACTTGTAAGTTTTAGCATGACTTTAAAAAAATAAAGTGTGAAGGATATAGACTTGGTTTTATTAATATATTCTTTGCTTTTAATACAAATATAAAGTCAGTGCAGTAACAATGAAGTATATACATTTTATCAAATAGGAGCTCACCAACAAATATGTGCAAGTATATAGATATGGGAAAAAATTAATTTAGAATTTTATACAACATCACCACTGAAGACAAACATACATAAAGTCACAAGAAACCAGTTTTCAGAATAGATGTTCTAAAAAGATATAGAACTAGACAGTAATGCACAACATGCAGAAAGTTTTTATATAAGCAGGAAAAGTTAGTATAGCTTTCAAACAAAATACTCACCATAAAGATTTATAGAAAAAAAAAGTGTGGATCAAGAATTTCTGACATGATAAAAATCATTTCAATATTGCAGTAAATAAGGGCTCCAAATTAATATCATCACATCATTTCAGGAACAAAAAAATATTAACTTAGAACAACCAGCTAGACATTTTTTGAAAGGGGAGGGGGAATCATACAGGGGCAATATAAATTTTTATGAAAATAAATTCCTATTTCTCACCAACAATAGCCAGCATGCACATGCGCACAAAAAATGAAACAAAGTAAACATTTTTTTTAAAACTGTTGAAGCAAATCCAAATGATGAGGAATTTAAATTTAGGTTTTTAAACTTAATATGTCCCTCTAGTGGAACTAACTTCATATAAAGAAAGATCATTTCACAATAGCTTTCTATCTATTTAACAAAACTGGAAGAGTATTTACAAATTCAGTTTGTTAATCTAAAATAATTTTTTCCCCCTTAAAGTTTCACATAATTACATCCTTAAAATTAAGAGAATTAAAAAGCAGTTCTATGGTTAACCACCTCTAACTTGCTAAACGAATGCTGTTAATTGGACATACAGAGTGTGGTGGGTAAATTGTCACCAGTCTATATTTTTTAATTTTGTGCATGTGCATTGTTTTGTTGATGGCACAGTATAGTAGGGTCAGTTGGGCAGAATCTCTGAGAAAAAAGAGCAATGACTCAATTCACATCACCAGAAACTTGGAAACAGCATGCTGTACTGCTTAGCATTGGCAGCTTCAATATGAGAGTGTTTGGGAGCAGACGATTTGGAAAGAGTAATGGTGATTATGAAGGTGTTTGAAGTGATCACAAGTGATGGTGACATTATGTCTCCATCTCCCCACAGGGCATCAGACTCAACACAGAGGCCTACATCAAGTGCCTGAGATAGTACTATTTTTAACTCAAGGTGGCTTCTGGAAGATCCAGTGTCTGGTAACAGGACTCTGCTCCATGCAACATAGGCAAGAGAACCAAGTCATGGCTGTCAAACAATTTCTGAACATCACTTCTTACATCCAGCCACCTAACTCACCAGACTGCAACCACATTGATTATATGCAAGACAAAGTTGAGCAAGAACAACAAAACTTCTTGCAACACCAAAGATGAACTGAAGGCATGGATTATGGTAGCATTCGTCCAACTTTAACAAAGACCACCCAGAATAATTGCAAATTTCGATTCAAATGGCAATTTTATTGAATAAATTTACTCTTTAGTATTTCAAGATACTTTTCTGTAATTTTAGTAAATATCTCTTAATGTCAGATCTTTACATTTTTGGCATAATTTAGACAATTTATCCATTATGCCCTGTATTTTAAAATTCTGTAGTTATACAAATCCATTAAAGTTTCAAATAGGTACATCAAACAGTCAAATTTGAAATTTCCTTTAATTTCAACTGATGATATCTCATTTTTTGAAGCTATTCTGAAAAAATTGCATGTAAACAATTTAATCTTTTTTATAAAGATTAGGTTTTCTCATT
The DNA here is from genome assembly GCA_037127315.1 of Ascarosepion bandense. Taxonomy (NCBI): domain Eukaryota; kingdom Metazoa; phylum Mollusca; class Cephalopoda; order Sepiida; family Sepiidae; genus Ascarosepion; species Ascarosepion bandense. The sequence goes on along the minus strand of JBBBDQ010000197.1, from coordinate 814,404 downwards.
TGTAACGAAAAGTTTTTATTCCAAGCCTTTTTAAAAAGTCACTATTTTAATGATGGGCAGTACACTTTTTCCACATTTTCTAAGCTAACAATTTGATAGTGGCATTTTTAAAACTTGTGTTTAGAGCTGTTCTCATACAGATTTCAAAAACAATCCCATCTGAAAGGAAAAAATGTTTGTCGATTTGGTGGTGTTAAGACAAGATTTGAAGTTGACTTTCACAAAAGATTCCCCGAGTTGAAAAATTCAGCTACTGTTTTATGCAGTTTCTTGAAATAACATTAAATAGAATACATATTATAAAATAAACATATATATGAACGAGATGAGTTCTTTAAATTCAATACCCACATATGTCCATAAAAAATGAATTTTTCTAAAAAGTATCAAGTTTTCCTTTTAACAATCACTCATTTATATATGTGGGTGGCAATATTTTCTGTAATTCTTGGGATTTGGAGATTAAATTGAAAATTTATTTACATTTTCTAAATAAAATCAAATTGAATGTTTAAGCTTGACATTGGTGCATTGGCCCATAAAAAATTTGAAACAAAGCCAAATAATTTTCAAAATGTAATCAGTTCCTATTTTTTCTGGGGGGAAGAGAGGAGAAGAAAAAAAAAGTTATAATTCTAGGGATTAATTCCTATTTCAACAGTTAGGATAGGGTTACATTTACTATTAAAAAAAAAAAATAAAGTATCATTCTTCAGCTCTTGCAAACAAGTGTTGTCTTTTTGCAATTTTCCTTAATCCATTATAGAAGATAATATATATAACATTTTTTTTAAACAGGTATTTTTTTTAATATTAGTATTTTCTGTGCCAAAGAGCCCTACCTGCAAGATTAATAAAATTTATTAATGATCATTTGTTTGGTGGAACTACTTTTCTAATTGGGAGATAGACCTAAGAACCCAAATTCCTTAAAGATAATGCTGATAAAGTTAACTGATGAAGGGAATGAAAGGGGATATAACTTTTTAATGAAACTTCATCACCATATTTAAAGGAACAAAGCAAATAAAGGTACTCACTTAACCCAAGTATTCAAAAAGCTCTAGCATTTGTGATGAAAATCCAATTCAAATGACCTTCAGTTACGAGTACACAAAGGTCAATGGATTACAGTATACTATTACTTCAATTTTTACATTGACCAAGTCATTGACACTATATATATATATATATATATATATATATATATATATATATATTGCTATAATCAAGATATTACTTCCACCCAAAAGCAGACAATTTTGACAGCCTATGTTAGATGATATTGTACATGTCAACATTTGTCTTTTGATGGGACTTTGATATACCATTTTCAAATTTAGAATATGGAGTGTTCCAAGAATAAGGGCTATAACAGAGGTATGTAAATATAGACAGAAAAATCATTAGAAAAAAGAAATGCAAGAATGTTAATCAAACTGTTCAGATCATCTTTTTCATCAGTTCCAATAAATGTATATTTTTTTTACTTATTTCAGTTTTTTTTTTATTTTAAAAGATAAACAGCTTAAAGCTTTGTAATAAGCATTTATTTGAAAAATTGACTGACGATTCATTTCATGGAAAGAAACTTTCATAGTCATTATTGACCTTTTTAACAAATTAAAAATTTGATACCATTTGTTTTGTCAAGCCCTTTATGCCTGTATTAAAGTTTTTTTTTTATATATAGATATATTCAAAAACTTTAGCTTAGGATATGCCAAATCTAGAAAATTTTAAATTGATATCTTCAATTGAAAATTCTTTATACTCTCAAAAACAAGATTTACTGTATTACAAAGTGTAAAAAGACATTGCTGATATTTATTATACATACATACACACACACTATCAGTTGAAAGTTTTTTTTTGGGGGGGGGGGGGGGGCAATGTCATTCACTAAAAAAATAGTATTCATATTTCTATTATAAGTGAATTTCAAATACTACTTCCTCACCCCATCATAGTTATATTTTCATACCTATTTCAGGTATTAGATGTAACAATTATGATAGAACAGAGGTAATACAAGGTAATGCCAAAATATAACTGGCACAATAAAAAATCACAAATGAAAAATCCATGCAATTTCAAAATTTTACAAAATTTCTGAAGATATGATCATAAAGGTTTTTAAAATTAAATTTTACATTAAATATTGATAATGCATTGTTTTTTTTTTATGAACCCACCAACCAAAAGCAGCGAGAGAACAAGCAAGAGTTTCTTCTGCAGTCTTTTATAAGGTGCAGGAGAATTAGAGTAGCAGCAGGAACTATCAGTGGACACCCAATAATACCACCACAAAGCAGGCCATAAATGGCATAAGTGCAAAGGAAAACTGTAAGTGAACAGCTCAGTTGAGAAAATGAAGTCGAGTAGAGATATTTAAAACTGCATGCAGTACTAAAACAATAAAGATCAGCTGAAGCATACCCAGGTTGCATACTTAAAAAACGTACTTGGTTGGCCAAGTCCTTGGGGAGGCAAGCCCCCAATGTAAGCACCTCGCTGTATGGGCCCATATGATCCCATGAAGTTATCTAAAGTGGGAAACAATAAGATATTATTTTTCTATTTCAGAACCATCTTCATAAAAAAACAGCCTTTCTGCAAATTCAAGTTAAATACAGAAAGGTAACAACACATTCATAGAAATATTGAAAAGATTTCAGTGCCCTATAGCAAACCATGTGCTCTCTTAAAAGTAAATTTTTTACTGTGAAGTCCCAAACTGGAATTTCACAACTTGGAGCAAATTGATCAAAAAAGGTTTTGTGCACATGGAAAGTGGTTTTGAAAGCCAAAAGTTTATGTGTAAGAGTCACAAATGCAAATTTAAAAATAAATTTACCAACTGCACAAAACAGAAAATTAAGAAATTTAACTGAGTATAAATAAATAAAAAAATTTTTTTTATATGAAACAACTTACTAAGCTTTCAGATTTTAACCCATTGTCATTTGATAACCAAGTCTTGGTTAATCACGTAATACCTAAAGTATAATGAATCAATACTACTTCAAGAATAGTGCAAGGGCATGGCCAGAAAGTTCAAGGATTAGTGAACTTTAAATTTCAATCACAAAAGGGATTAAGACAAGTTCAGCATATTAGTAATAACACCAAATAATTCATGTCAAAGAAGCAAATTGCTAAAATATTTAAATTTAAATCCAGAGGAAAGGAAATTTAAAATATAAAAGGATCAAGATAATTAATTTAATAAAGTACACTTTTGTAACTTACAAAATACTAAATTATAAATGAACACTACAGTTCAGCATTATATATTAATAAACTTCACCATTTTTTTTCTCTACCAACCAATAATCAGCATTATTCCTTGACACTATCTTAATTACAAGAGCAATAATCCTTTATCAATTCATTCAAGAGATAATAGTAATCTAAACAGGTTATTTTTAAAAAAAAACATTCCTCAAAACAAATTTTGAAAATTACTATAACTGAAATGCCTGTCAGTCTTTAAATAAAATTTAATGTAAGCATTATATATAAAAATGTAAATTGGACGATTTTGATAAAAGAAAAATTCTAGATAAACAAAAAATGTCAAGTTTTTAAAACAACTTAGCATAATATTTTAATATATTTACACAAACCAAATAGATTTGAAGTGAAGTAGCTATTAAATACTAGCATCAGGTGTAAATTCCATTGTTCAAACAATTTACAGGTTTCATTTATAAACTTTATACACACACAATTTACAGCCAGATAATCTAAAGAACCATGACTCTTCACTACTTGCAGAAAAATTAAATTCAGAAATATACATTGTATATTTGCCTTAAATCTAACTGGGATTTTTATGAATTGAAAAATCTTAATATAAAAGAATACAAAATGTTTATATGTACTTTGTCTGATAACGTGCAAACTAGTAACACAGCTCAAGCTAATATTTCAGAATTAATTAAAAACTAAGCAAAGGCAATTAAATAAAAAAAATGTTAAAAATTTGAAAAGCAGCATGGTTTCTCATTCTTAGTAAACTTTGCACCATGAAAAATCAAACAGGAAATGTAAAAATGTCAGATTCAGCCAGTCTTAGAAATTAAAAGCATCAATTCTGTGCAAGATTTTAAGGAAGCACCATTGCAGACAAGCACTTTAAAATGACAAGGAAAGAAGTTGGTACAAAAGACAAAATGATGAGGATTCTATAGACATGGAATTGAATGTAAATGCAGCAGTCCCATATCTTAAAAATATTGGAAACCAAAAGATATCTCCAATGAGATGAATGAATGAAACTGTGCAAAAAAGGCAGTTAAGAGTTTATGAAAAAATTTGCATTTGAACAATCAAAAGATAATGAGCTGAAAGTTTTCTCAGCATTTTAAACTGAAATTTAAATTTTGAATGAAGAAATTGCTCGAAACAATTTTAGCCATTGAAAAATGAAAAAAAAAAATTGTAATCAATCAAAAAGTTATACATCACCTTTGTGGATATCCTGAACTGAGGAAGCAACAATATTAATGCATTAGACAAGTGATATGAGCTGATATTTGGTAAAGTTTGCAGAAATATTTAGAAGTTAAAAACTGCAAGGAAAGAAAGTGCCCCCATTAATGTTAGAGCATCACTAAAGGGAAGAGATAAGATGGAAGATGAGAGTAAAGAGAGTAAAAGAATGCTGACTAGTTTGTACAAACTTTCTAGAATCTATCTTAATTTTAGTTGGGGTAACTAAAAAGTTCTCCACCCACCTCTAGGTCGCCTGTCATCTCCTGGGCCACTGAATTCCCTTCCAAGACTACTACCGCGGGAGATTTGACTGCTCCCATCACCACGCATGTGTGGCGGCACATAACGCTCAACACTCTGTTGGGCAGGAGGACCTAAATGAATAAATTAATGAAGATTTTGTGAGAAATTTTTGATGAAGGAAAGAAAAACCTGTTTAAATTATGTTAGCAAATGATATAACAATATTTTTCATTGTTTTTAATTCCTTTGATTGAAAGTAACATCTTGAGATGTTTATAATTACTTCTAATTAAGTTTAAGGTGTGGGCCAACTGTTTTGAACAGATTTAGAGAATTTAGCAAATTAAAAAAAAAATATGTAAGTCAAATTAAAATGCCAAATGTGTACATGTGTCAAAAGTAAAAGGTATTTACCTGTATTAAAGTATCACTCAAATTTTCATGCAATATTTTTCTAGTTTTCATTAACTCATGAAAATTAGTTCCATTCAGTATGAAACATTTTACAACAAACAATTTTTAAAGCCTTACCAAATTAGAAAAGATATCTAAATTACAAATTAAGAGAAAAATAGAAGTTATCATGCAAAATTTCTTAAAAAAAAAAAAAAAAAAATGAAGACTTAAAAATATTTAAGAGCATTAAAGAGTTTAAATGACAATCATACAGGGAAACTACCTCACTTTCTCAATACATTTTGGCAAAATTAAATGAGCCGAGGTGACAGTGAAACTTACCATTCCTAACTAATATTCCATACTATCTTCACTTAGAGACAAAATCATTTCCTCAGTTTTGAAAGCTTCAGTAAAAACTCATACATTTTTCACTTGCAAAAATAGTTAATTGCTTTTTTATACATAAAATTTAAAAAAAAAAAAAAAAAAAAAAAAAAAAAAAAAAAAAAAAAAAAGGTAATCTGCAAGCCACAAACAAATGTCAATTTGCAGTAATACAGAAAACTGACTAGTAAATTTTATCAATTCATGACTGCAGTTCTTAATCATCAGTGTGTCAAATCCAAATGACAAGTTTTCTTAAAAAAAAACTTGGCACCATTCAATTTCTACCCCAAAATGACAAAGTGGGTAGTTTGATTTTTTTTTCTAAAAATCAACCTATGAATTTAGCTTTTTAGTACATTTCATGAAATACAGATTTCAGAAACATTTTAAAGCAAATTCAAAATGTAAGAATTTCACATGCCATATGATATACTCAAACTATCTTTAAATTTCAAGATATGTAGGAAGAAAAAGAACAGAAGTTAACATACATGAAAAAGCAAATACTTAAAAATCCGATAATTCAAAACTCATTTTTCTTGATATCTTACAGTTTATGTTCACATATTTGCAGAAAGCAAATTCAGTTTTTATTTTAATGGTTCTGATCTTCAATTAAAAAACTACAAATGATTTCACCCAAAATGTTTTATGATTGCTTCTTTAAAACAAAGAAATTTAGTACTAATTTCCTTGAGATTGGTTGAAATCATTTCACTCAACTGAAAAAGGTTTTAATGAGAATTTGATACTAAAGTTGATGCAGCAGAAAATTAAGAATATGCTGTCTTATGGCTAAATTCAAGTTCTACAAAAGTTTTAAATGTATAAGTGAATTCTTGTATTTTACCAACAGATTTTGGCATGTAGTGTACAAAACATCAAACTGCACTGTGCATTGAAGAACCCTATACTAAATTTTAATTTTTTTTTGGTATCCACAAAATCTAGGACTTAACAATTTTTCTTAAAAGTACCCAGTTAATTGACTATAAAACATTGGGAAGGCAAAATAAGTAAATTTAAAATTTTGAGCAGCAATTGAAACTAGCAAGTCAAATTTTGTCATTCGAATTTTTAGAGCATCTCATTTTCACGTTTATACAGAAGTTTACATAGAAGTATTAAAAGAAAATACAGTTTTAACTACAAACATTTCCTGTAAACAAAATTATATAAAGACAAAAAAATACAATTTAATGCGGAAAAAGTAAAAATTAACTCACTATTGGAAATTGGTCTTGCTTGATTAGGAAAGTACTCGCTCTTGCCTCTATTACTTCTTTGAGCTGATGAACTGTTCAAGTCTAGCCCAGCAAACTGAAAAAAATAACAATAAGATCTCAAAAACACTGCATGAAAAATAAAATTTTGATTTTGCTAAGTAAATGTATTTTACATGACTAGTTACTTTATTTAATAAAGTAACTAGTCATTTATTTTCTGCAATTTAGGTAAAGTTTATTACCTAAATTGCAGAAAATAAAATTTGTTACATTTTAAACTTTATAACATCTTTTTTCAATATACATTGCAAATGTTATTAACCAAAGTTTTAATATATGCAAGCATTTAATAGCCAAAATTCACACTTAAAGGAATAGTTATGTGTATTAATTTATGTTATGTAAATGTAACTATAACAGCTATTCATTGAAGAAGCCAAAATAGCTGACATATTTAATAAAAATGTTACAGAAATTGGTATTTTTTTTAAAGTGATCAGCTTGTGCTTTACACCAAAAAATAAATCTGGCAAGAATTTAGTTTTGATACAAAAAACATTTAAATACTAATTTGGAAATGATATAAAAAAACAAAAACACCTAATACACAAGATTAAAATGAGCTGATTACAATTCACCTAACAGTTACAATATATTTTCAAATAATTCTTAACCATCAATTTACAAAAGGATGCCTATTGAAATCCACATTTCAATAAGCATCATAAAGAACAATTTTCATAATTTACTCTTCCACTTATAGCAAACATTTGTCAATTCAAAATTTCAGATTTAGCATCATGACAAAACTGAATGACATTACAAATCTATCAAAAAACACTGATCAAAGATAAAAATTAACTAAAAAATAAAGCTATAGAAACATCCACAAATGCAAATTTTACAACTATGACCAACTTCAAATATAGGTTATTCAGTGAATTGTACAAACCAAGATAAAACAAATTATGCAAGAACAACTAAAAATGATGCCTGTGAAAAGCCTGTGAAAAGGCTAGTACAGACTTTTTTTGTTTTAGCAACATTATCAAAAATAAATTGATATTTAAAATTTAATACATTTCTCACTAAAGAAAATTACTAAGCAAACAATTTTTTTCAGGAACCATGGTTTGAGAAACATCAGAAATTTGCTACCTTTTTTTTTTAATACTTCCAAATGCTAAATATTTGGCACAATTTTTCAAAAATAACATCCAATGTGATAGGATATAATTTATCTTAAAGAGTATAAAACTAATCATTATCTAATTATTTGGATCAAAGACAAAACAAAACAAAAACATGTCATAAACACCGAATTAAAATACCTTTTTTTTTTAAATTATTTATAAGTTATTTGATGTACTTTGATGAAGTGTGAACTTAATTTTTCTGAAAGAACGGAGTTACCTCCCATAGAACGGAGGGCTAACGTGCACTGTTTTTGAAAATTCCTACATACACAGAATTAATTTTATCGCCTAAATATATATTCTATATCAAAAACATTAATCCTGAGATACTGAACGCAGTCTCAAGTTCCCACGTTTTAATTTCAAAATTGGCCTTTAAGTGAAACGGAGGTGATGCAAACTCAATGTTCAAATGGCAATATTTTTGCACTTATACTAATTTCGACTAAAATTAAAAAGATAAATGACAAATTCTTATGGCAAACTTATCCGTTTTACTCCTACAAACTTACAAAAAAAAAAAAAAAAGCGTTAGTGCGTAGCTATTGTTTCTATGAAAAAATAGATTAAGTCCCTTTGTTGCAATCCGAGACGAAGACACAAACATTGTTGAGGTAGACAAAAATTAATGAGACTTGCGTTTACAGACTTCTTTTTACACCCTTTTCATCATTAGAATAAATAATTTTAATACAAAAAATTTAGGTCATCAATTTCAGGCATAACTATGATCCCGCAAAATAAAAGCTTATTTAAAGATACAACCGAACCAAAATGTAAAAAAGGAGATTTAAAAATTTATCCCGAAAATTAAGTTGCTGTCAATATTGAAACGGATCACGATTCGGATTAACCTAGCAATTTTTCAAAGATCTTGCATTTGGTTTTAAGGTTTGATGATTCTGCAAATAATGTTTTATATGAGAATCAAGTTGATAACTTTTCGAAGATTTTTAAGTACATAATCGACAAGTAAACAGAAGTAGCAACAGGTAAAATCTATTGTTTATATAATAATTTCTTTACTTTTAGTAACAAAATGAAAGTTTCGGTATCCATTTAGGAACAAAAAAAAAAAAATCAAAATGAATGTCGGTAGCCATTCTGAGAAATTTACAAGGAAAAAATAGCACATTGGAAAGTAATCAACAATTTTACAGTGTAAAAAAAAAAGAATTCGTATTTGATAAGATTTGAAAAAAAAAAAAACAGCTGATAAAAATCGAATACGTTGAAATGGTTAAATGAAAATTAATTATCGAAGTTAAAAAGCTGTTCAATATTTTAAAATTGTGAACAATTATTTCGATTTCTTAAAAATAGACTAAAACAACACAAGTATAAAAAAAAAAAACATTGTCATCATTTTTAAATAAAAATTAACTTTTCCTAATTTTAATAAAGAGCCCTGAAAAAATCTTAATTCCAATTTCATCGTAAATTTTCTCCCCTTTCTATAGTTTATATATAGAAACGTCAACTTCGTAAAAATTGAAGATCCATTCAAACAAACTTGGATAATTTTAAAATAAAAATAAAAAAATCAGCGTTCTTTTCATCTGAAGAAAAAAATTACTTTCTTTATAAGACTAAAAAAAAACAAAAAAACAAAAAAAAACAAATAGGCATCCTCAAGAAATAATTATGCCACATGCACATTGGTTACTTGCAAAGAAATTAGTAATGCCATTGATCGAATTTTTGCAAAATGAAAATAATCTGCTTGCCATCAACCAAAAAAAAAAAAAAAAGTGCTAGAGAAAAAGATCCAATACAAACTTTAAGCTATCTAACTAAAAGGTATAAAAAAAATAAATTATATATATATATTGCTATATTTTTATATATTTTGCTTTAAGCATTAAATACTTTTTTAGTTCTAATCGTTTAGCTTTCAGAAAAATACACCACCTATTTTTGTTCGAAATTGGAAGGGATTTTTTAATAAAAGCAATTTTAAAAATGATTAATAGTTTAAGATTACTTTAAGCCTTAAGGAGGATCGGCATATGAAATGATTATTTCACAAGAGGTCTCAAAATCACTAGTGGAAAAAAAAAATCACACAAACAATACAACAGAAGTACACAATACGAACTAAAAACATTCAACGATGGGGAGGATAAACGACCTTGACACTTAAACTACCTTCAGATAAATTAATTTTATATTTCTGTAAAAAAATAAAATAAAAAAATAATTCCTTTTCAATAATTTCTTGCCTCATCTTAAACACGTGCATAAAAAGCCAAGAAAATAGAGGGGGGATTTAAAGTGTACTTCATTTTATTTTTTTATTCTAACAAAAAGGGGACTTTCCCAAGATTAAAGATTAGGATAAATAAGTAAAGTCAAACATAAATAGAATACTGTGTGAGGCGCAGATCAAACAAAAAAGATTTTTGAACGGCAAACAGGCCATCGTCTACATTGTAGACGATCGCCATCTTCGGAAACAAGTCATAACCTGCAAGGAGCAAAATGGCCAGACAGACACACACTACGCACACCGACCAAAAGACACAGCATCAATAGATAAATATATATCTATAGATATATATATATACACACACTGATTTTGAACGATACGTCGACAGTGTGTTGGTTTAATTAACTCTCAAAATATTAAATTACTTTAAAAATTATATTTAAAATAATAATCAGAATTCAAAGAAGAGTTCGACGACTGAAGAGTTCTACCCTCACTCAGTCTTTCTTTTTTCACGATTTTCTTCGGTACTCAATATTACATCTGTACTTACATCCCCTTTACCTAATTCTATCCAAGTTTAATTTGTTAAAATATTTATTTAAGTATTTCAAATTATAACTCAAATTATGTTTTACCCTGTTGGGCCTTTTGTTTTTCCTACTTAATAACGCCTTCCCATCATAAGCATACTTTCATTATACGCGATTATTATACAATGATGGAGAAATAGAAATAATTAATAGTTTGGTGATAATTATTATTACTATACCAATTGTTTAACTTATTTTTCTTTTACTTTCCACTCCACGAAAATATATTTTACAATAAAAATAATTACATTATGATGAACATGGATTTAGACTTTTTTTTTCAGTGTAGCGAATTTTCAAAGTGTTGAAGAGGAGCATGGCTGAATTTTTCATGCCCTAGTAGTTGAGACTAAATACACACGAAAGGATTTCTTAAATCATACACTTTTAGACAATCAAATGTTTATAAATAAATATTATTAATAACATAACTTAGAGATAACCAAACTGCCGAAATTAATAAAACAAAGATGATTATTTTATATAGTATCGTATTTTAAATAAAAATTATAAGGAAAAGCTCTTAACTACTACCACCACTAGCTAACATTGAAGAGCGATAATAATTACTGAAAACCACTTTTAAAAACAAAATAAATAAAAAGAATTGATTTCTTAAAAGTGATCTTTTACTTACCTGCTGTTCTAGACCCTTTCCATTTTGGTTGGAAACATTAGGCATATTACTCTAAGTGTTGGGAAGATAAGAAATGCCACCTCGAAACAAGAAAAACTGTTTTTTGGGGGTTTTTTATTTTTTGTTTTTTTTTTTTTAGTTTTTTGTTGTTTTTTGTTTTTTTTTTCTCTCTGCTTCTAAATACTGACTTACCGCCCCCGTCAGACTTTTGGTTTGGCACGGCAACAAAGACGACTGATATTTATAGATATGGGTCACGTGACGTCCTCGGCCCGCTCCTCTCGCTCACGTGACCAGATGTGCGACTCCCATTTTTTTTTAATTCACCCCACTAATTTATATGCTCCCCACCACTACCTTCTCTTTTCTGCCAACTTTCACCGCATTTAGGGAGATTTTATTATTTTGAACTCAAGTTATTCTTATATTTACAGAAACAAGCATGTGTACTACACCTCTCTGTCAGTCTTACCATATCTATTTAATGGCATATAATGTGTGTGTTTTTATAAATGCTTGAACAGTACGTTTTAATCTACGTGTTCTTCCACTTTCTAATAATATAAACAGATATGTGTGTGTGTATAAAGGATTCTAAGATTAATCTAATATACCTGGATGTAAAAACAATATATCATTAATAAACAGGAGTAATGAGTAATTATGTTTACATTTCAATGTCTATTCACATCACCATCAGAAAATTATAAAAGAAGTGTCTTTACATTATGAATTTTAGAGGAAGGTCTGTGTATATACAGATATCTTTTTTCACTCTGATTTATTGCCCTGCACATCTGTATCTCTTTATTATATATATATATATATAATAAAGAGATACAGATATATATTATATATATATATATCAAAAAACATGAAATATATAGCTAACTCAATCACATGGTCAGCTCCAAATGCAACCTCATTTTGGGGTGGGAAGAAATATGACACAGGTCAATGAAAGTTCAATTTGTTCTTTTCTGTAAATTGTTCTCTTTATTGGTTATTAAATACTTCACACTAGCTCATGAAATTTACTCCTGTCTTTTCCTCAGCATGAAAGCAATTCTTTTTCATATTGTTCAAAAAATAGATTTTCATATGGCTCACAATTTTGCAAACAGTGAAGAAAAGAGAGTTATTTTTATTTCGTACTTACCACAGAAGCATCTATTTGGGAGTCAGTTTCACAATGCATTAGATTTGTGAGAAGCAATTCAGTGAAACTTACATCTCACCAGTGGAATATAAAAGGAATGAGGATAGTTCGCTACAATGTGCGTGGTATGGTGGTTCTTAGCCATGAAGGTTAGAACTGGTGGAACTAAGGCATATAAATCATATGAACACTTTCCATGGAAATAGCAATAGAGTAGCAAGAGACTTGCAGTATTTTGTCTTTGCAAAAGGGCTTGTAGCGTGGAAAATAATTTGTCACCCACAAGGACACAGAGACGCTTTTGAACTCAATCACGTCTCAGAAGTGAAGACTTGGCATTCCCCTCCTCATATATGTCAGCAGTATCCCATTTTCAGCCTGATCTGTCTCTTTGTAAAAGTAGAGGATAGCAGAGGGAGTCAAGGAATATTACATTTTTCCAGCATCTTTACAATAGATTCCACGAGGTTTGAGTTGAGTTTAACTGGTGCTCAAGGCACAGGGCCTCCTTAAGGAAACACCCATTCATCATGAAAATTCTGGGTTTGCTTGGTGATAATGGAACATCACTAGCTTCTGCTGTATATGTAGACATCCTTGACAAAATCCAAAGAAGAATCTGCAATGTTATTATTCCTGACCTGGCCTCTTCACTCCAGTTGCTCTCCCAGTACCATAATATAACTTCCCTGTGCCTTTTCTATAAATATTTTCATAGCAGCTGTTCTCATGAGTGTTTATAAAAAAAATTTATTATAAAGTAATATAAAATAATTAAAAGGTAAAAATAAAATAATTAAAAATAATGTTTTTTATTGCTCTTTCTTTTGAGAGGAGAATATAAAAATTTATATATAATTTTTTTTAATCATTTCACCCTAGGTGACACAACAAAGCTACTAAGATGCAAGAGGTTACTGAGTGTGAGAGAATATGAGAAAAATACTATTAAGGAGAGAGAACAAGAATTAAGAAGTCCAAAAATCCATTTTGTGTGTGTGTGTGTGTGTGTGTGTGTGTGGTTTTCCAACATACCTCTGAAATCTTTATAAGCTACCTATTTTAAACATTAAATTTGAAATATAACTGCAAAACCTTCTACATGAATCAGTGATACCAATAACAACTCAATTTTCTTGCATCAAATTTCTGTTACGTTATTTTAATGAATCTTGACAGGTGCCAATTCTTTAAATACTAGAACTAAAACTTTTCTGTCAAAATATACTTTATAGAGTGCATTTTAGAAGAGATACAGTTGGAATAACTACTCCAAGAATTAGTTTGTGCTAAAAAATAATGTTTTACTGAATTTTAAAAACATAAGTTCAGTAAACTAAAACAAAAGAAAGCATTTTTTATATCTACTTGTGGGTTCCATAACTATAAATTATCCATAGGAATTTTTCTATTGCATTGTTAAATATTTGAGCTTAACAACTAAAACAAAACATTACAATAAAAATCATAAATATAAATGCAGGTTAAGAGGGTAGAAGTAAAAAGATTAAAAAATGCACATGATTTTCCATTTCACTTAAGCAGATGTTAACCACATGAATGTGTTAATGTGTTATTACCTCTTCTATCTTCCCTTTCTTTCTTTCTTTCTTTCTTTCTTTCTTTCTTTTTTTATTATTCTATGATGATCAAAAAAACTGGAAAGTGTAAGTAAAAGATGGAGTCAACAACAAAAATAAAATGATGGTCAGTCAGTCAGTTAAGTGCCATACGTGATACATGCTTGGGTGATCATGTCTCGAAAGAGACATGACTGACTGGGCAGAAGATTATCCCACAGTAGGTTGCCATTGCTTTCTGTGGTAGACTGGTTGCCAACCAAGGCTATAGAACCCAATCTGTCCTGTTATTTAACCCATAACTGGAAGGAAGAGACAGATTAATACCTTTCCAAAGGGCATTTGCGCGTAAGTGAATGCAATGAATTCAGCTGGAATTCAAACTCGGCTCCCCGGTTTCTCCTTCCGAGCTGATATCCACTATACCACGACGCAATGATGGTATAGTTACTAAAACCTGACATTTACTCATTTATCATCACCAACTGCATCTATACCATATTGGTCATCCCGCCATTCATCTATACTATATCTCCATACATTTGGTCAAAATTGTCAAGTGTGATACTGTTTTCTTCTGTTGCTCCAATATGTCCTGTAAGTTTTAAATCCTTCAAGCATTATTTCTTCTTTATGTGTGTCTATACTTTTCAGCTGTCTCTTTCCATTGCTTTACAGTTCCTATTCTAATTAGACCTTACTCATTTATCATATGCATCAGTAGAACCTCATGTTTGTTGCCTCAAGTCTTTTTTCATGACAAAATTTTTCAACTTTTGTTATTATATAAAATGGTAAACATTACATGGTAGTTTATTGTTCTTTGTAGGTTATTCATATATCTATATATCCACACCAAATTAAAATGACAATAAATTACTGAAGTTAATCTTACAAAATAATTCGTAACCATTTATGATAAGTCAGTTGATAATTAGACAAATGATCCTTAAGAATTACTTCCTCAACTCTACTATAGCACTAGACAAAAATGTTCTCAAGAGAAACTTTAGGTGGACATGTACGACATTACCACCACCTGTAAATTTGTTATCATTTTTTTTACTTTTTTCAGTGCAGTATTATTGATTAGACCCTAAACTTTCTGATTATCAAAAAAAAAAAAATTGGAAAAAAATCATTATTTAAGATTTTTAGGGGGTGCCCAGTTTCTCATACAACGTATAGTAAATTGATCCTCCATTTTGGAAACACTCGCTTTGATGCCACCGAGGCCATGTATAGAGAAGCTTACAATTTGAAGATCGACAAACCCATGAAAAATTTTTAATTATCCTTACTTCATATCAATGAAAAATAAGTTATTGAGAATATTAAGAAAAAAAACAAGTTTTGGACAGTTTCTTTAAAATAATTCCTGTTGTAAAAAAATTTGGGAAGAAAAATATAACATGTAAAACATTAAAAAAAAACTTTTTTGACAGAGAATCTTTAGATTAATTCTTATTCTAAAAACATTTTGAATAAAAACATATTTCCAGAACAATTTTTTTCATTAATTTCCTACAAGTTTTTGAAAAAAAAAGGAAAAAGCAACAACTCAAAAAGTGTGCTTCTAAAATGAAGGATCAATTTACTATAACGTTGTATGAGAAATTGAGCACCCTCTAAAAATCTTTAAATATTGAATCTTTTCCAAATTTATTTTGAAAATTGAAAACTTTATGTACTAATCAATAAGAATGCACTGAAAAAAGTAAAAAAAAATGATAATCAACAAATTTACAGGTGGTGGTAATGTTGTACAGGTCTGCCAAACTTTAAAAATTAAAAGATCAAGTATATTATTTTCACATAAAGATTATTAAAGAAAAACATTGCCAGGAGACACAGACATGGGCATATGTATTTGTGGTTGTGTCTATATATATATATATATATATATATATATATATATTCCATAATGAATTGAGTTCTCCTGATGGCTGGCATATGTGTATACACTGCATATATATAACACACTAAAATTTCGCTTCTCTCATTTCATGTGACTATGGCTTAGGGAGTAGGGACTCCAACTGGCACCAAATCGGTCAAGTTTCAATCCTGACTGGAAGCAAATGGAAGTTTAGCCACATTGATAAGCTGTGATACAGCAAAACAGGCGTGTATGTGGATGATTAATATATATATATATATATATATATATATATATAGAGTAATGTGAATTAATAAATATACATATGAGGGTTCACATATGTATAGTATTATTATTTACATGTTAATAAAACAGTGCTCAATGTAGTGTGAACAGAGCTGTTTTATATATATTAATAAATATACATATTGTCCTAGATCGATGACATGACTCAGAGTTTCATGCAGTTTGAAATATGCACTCAATGGTTGCATAGTGCATGAAAACATAATACATAAGCATGCTATCAGCGTAAGACAATATATAACAGTTTCTTCTCTCTTCTGGATTGTTGCTTCCCAGTCAACTTTGATTTTCAAAAATTCAAATTCAATGTCAGTCCTCACATTCAGTCTTCTCAATTCTTGTTTTTGTTTTTTGTTCTCTTTCTTTAATAGTTTCTCATGCTAAGTAACCCCTTGCAACTTAGTGGCTTACTTGGAGTGAAATAATTATATATATATATATATATATATATATATATATATAGAGAGAGAGAGAGAGAGAGAGAGAGACCATTCAGGATGTAAGTAATAATGACTCTTCACAGATTCCTCTTTTGCAAATTGCTAAGCATACCATTTATAGATAATGGAGTGGTTTCCCATTGCTTAATCTACATATTTGAATTCAGTGATTTTCTTCTCTAGGACTGGCTGCCACCCAACACTAAAAAGTTCAGTCTAATATGCTATTTAACTCATAGCTGGAGTGAGACGAGATCTTCTTCATTTTAAATTGTGATGGTAAAGTTAATGTAATTGTAATCATTGTGGTGATGATTTTTTGTAAACATACTTTTTTGCAAATGCACCCTGTTTTAATTATTTTAAAATTAATTGTTGTGGTTGCAATGTTTTGTAAACAAGCATTCCCAATGCAAGATGAGTAGCCAGAGATTTTAAATTGAATATGGTATTAAATGTTAGTCAACTGAAATGCATTTGAAAACATTGCTATATTACCCATAACATATCAAGTCCAGTGTTGGCTGATTGCTCTTGATACAGTGGGCCTCGAGAATCTGAAGTCTTCATTAATTATTTTTGTGGTGCAGCAGACTCATGTTGTCAATAAGTATTTTCTGTATTGTGAAGGTGGACATGAACGTGTTTTTAAATGCTGTGCGACAGACACTTTACCAGACAAATGGAGTGCAAGAAGTCTCAATAATGTTGCTGTCAAACCAACATATGTACTTACATTTTTGTCACAGATACAATCTTCCAAAGAACATTTAAATTGGTATGCAATGTTGGTCTTTTGCAAGACACCAGTTGACGGAGAAGAATTATTGTATGTGATTAAGCTGGTTGTGTTAGACTTAGTATTAAATTTAGTATAGTATATAATTAGTTTTATTTTTTTACTGGAATCAGTGGGGAATATATTAGTACTTATGACATTTTTTAGGACCTCCTCATTCTGCTCATAGTTAGAATGCATTTGATTACAGTATAATAGGTTGATATGTTTAGGGTTATTTGAGGAAGTATTGTGTTTTTTATTTATATCACCGTTTTTAATGGCTTGTCTAATTTGTTCATCAGTGATGTAATTAAATAAGTCATTATTGATGAGAGTTTGTTTAATGTTTTTTAATTCAGTATATAAAATTGTTTTTCCTGGATGAGTTAACTGTTGCACAATTTATTAAATCTTTATAATAGCCATTTTTCAATCATCAGAACATTTCGCTTTTATAGTTTAGAGTGCACATGTTTGTGTTAGTTGGTTTCCTACATTAGGAGGTAGTAAATTTATTATTATTAGTGTCCATTACTACATCAAGAAAAAGAATTCTATTGTTGTTGTTAACTTTGTGTGTGAAGTTTAAGAATAAAATAATTAAGAAACACAAAGACTTATGAAGGAGAAAATGAGATAACTGATTTATTTCTTGCTACGGTTGGGTGCGAAGCTGTGAAAAAAATTTTAACAATGTGTTACCCGAGGGAATTAGAAGAAATGACATTTGGAGAAATTGTGAAAATTATAAAAAAAGAACATAAAACCCCAAAAAGATTGGTAATCACTGAAAGAACCAAGTTTTTAGAAACAAGACAAGCACTAAACAAGTCCATTATACAATACTTACAATAGATTGAAAGAATGAGCCAAGTATTATAAATTTGAATAATTGGGAGCACAGGAAATGACTACAGAAGATGAATTGATTCTTCTCAAGTTAATTGAAGGCTTGCAAGACCAAAGCCACTAGCAAAAAATCTACAGAGTAGCAGAATGAGTTTGGAATTTAGTGTCAAGTTTTGCAACAGTTAGAGTTGATTAGAGAATTTAATCAACCAAAAGAAAAATTTGAGACATACAGGATGAGCAAGACCAAATCTATAATTAAATGTAGATAGTGGGGAAGAAATTGCAAGATAGACAAGTACAAATATCCAGTTGGAGGAAAAATATGCTCAAATTGCAAAAAAGAGAACATTTTCAGGATGTATGCAGATATGTAAAGCAAATAGAAAAAGTAAAAAAAAAAACCTGTTCAAACCCCCTCCAAAGAAGAAAAAGCTGAAATATTTACAACGAATACACAAAAAAGAGGTAGAGAAAAAAATAAGGATAAATGTTCAAGTTTTTAACATGCAAGTTGATACAGGTAGTGAAGTTATGTTGATTCTAAAAAAATTTCTGGATAAAATCAGGATGACCCAAATTAAAAAAAGCAGCATACAATTAAAGTAATTTGATGGAACAACCATAAAAACAATGGGTACATTTCAAGATAATTTTGAAACTGAAAATTCTTTTAGAATAATTCTTATTTCAGTTGTAGTGTGCAAAAATGATCATGGATTATTAGTGATTGATGTATTAAAAGTAGATACAGTAAGACTAATCAATTCCATAGAAGCAGAAGGAAATGGAATAGGATTATTGAAAGGCTATAAAGCAAGCATTTGACTAAAGGAAAACTATCACCCAAAATATATAGAGTCAAGAAAAGTTCCAATTCATATTCTACCTTTGGTAGTAGCCAAACAAAATGATACAAGGCATACTAGAAAGAGTAACTCAAGGTGGTAGAAATTGGGCATCTCCAAGAGTAATGATAAAAAAAACCTGACGGAGACTTAAGGATATGTGGTGATTACAAGATGGGGTAAATCACCAGGTATGTTCAGATTCATTTCCTTTGCCAAATATTAAAACTTTGAGCCACAAGTTAGCAAACATGGAATACTTTGCAAAAATTGATCTCAAGTCAGCAGATGATCAAATAGAAATTGATGAGAAATGCAAGGAAATAACCATGATAAACACCCCTATAGGCTTATTAAAATAGACTCATCTACCATAAAAAAAACTTTCAGCGATATTTTTCAAAAAGTAATTGAAAGAGTCTTATTAGGAAAAATAAAAAATATGATAATATACCAGGATGATATATGTGTACGGGCAAGAACTAAAAAAGAATTAAAATATAAAACAAAGCAAATTTTCGTGAGATTAAAAAAGGCAGGCTTGACCATAAACAAAGTTAAATGTAATTTTGACTGTAAAAAGACATCATATTTAGAATATCCACTATCAAAAGAAGGCCTATCACCCAATGATAGACTAACAAAGAAAATAAAAGAAATAGCTGCTCCAACAAATAAAAATGAATTAGAATCCTTTTTGAAACTGATAAATTTTTAAAGTAAATACATACCAAAATACAGTGACATAAAAGAACCATTTGCAAAATTACTCAAAAAAACAATGAATTTGACTGGACACAAAGGCAAACTATCACCACTGATGCAAGTGAAAAGACAATGACTGCTGTTTTATCACAAGAAGAAACCCCAATCATGTATATTTAAAAAAGGTTAACATCAGCAGAAACTAACTACTCAAATATTGAAAAAGAAGCACTAGCAATTGTATGGAGCATGGAAAGGCCACAAAACTTTTTGATAGGAAAAATTCTTATTAAAATCAAACCACAAACTATTAGAATTCATATATAACCTGAGAAAACAATTACCAAAGTCACATTATCAAAGATTTTAAGATGGGCAATAAAAATCATGGCATTCGATTTTGACATAGTCTACGTAAAAGGGAACACTATTCCTTATGTCGATGCTTTATCAAGATAGCAATTCAAAAATGAAACAAGAAAAACAAGAAAATACTGAGGATAAGATAATACACTGCATGGAAATGGATGTACTTCCTCTAAATAAACTTGAAATAGAAACAAAGCAAGACCCAATATTAAGTAGAATAGTAGATAGAATAAAAAATAATATTTGGAACAATTATTTGATGATAGAGCAGCCTTTTAAGGAAGTAAAGCACAAACTGACCATAAAAATAGGCAATGAAGATGTAGTTCCACAAATGCTAAAAGAGGACATATTAAAAGGAGTACATGATGATGTACATTGTAGCATAATAGCAATACAAAGGAGACTAAAGTTACAAGCTTGGTGGCCAGGATATTCAAAAGATATTGAGGAATACATTAAGAGATGCCCAAAATGGATGTAAACAAAAAACTTCAAGCAAGCAAAAATTCACTCATGGCCCAAGGAAGCAGAGTCATGGGTTAGGGTCCACATGGATCACACACATCTCAGAGATAGGGGATTATTCTTAGTATTTGTGGACTCATATTCAGGATGGCCAGAAGTTGTCAGAATAAAAGACAGAAAAGTCACCACAATAAAGCAAATACTAAGTACTATATTCTCAAGGAATGAAGTACCTCAGACAATAGTCCCTGACAATGCACCCAAATTTTGCGATGAGAACTTATGTGCATGGTTAAAACAAACTGAATGCATTCTATACATGACACCACCATATCACCCATAATATAATGGCATTGTAGAAGAAATGGTACAAACAGTGAAAATGGGATTGAAAGAATTCTCACCAGTTAATGAAAACGTTGAAGCATATCTTTTAAAAATGCTCCTCACTTACAGATCCATTCCACATGCAAGAAGGAAACTGAGCATTAATGGGAAGACAAATCAGATCCTCCATAACTATGGCCATTGCAACAAAAGAAAAGGTATGGTATAGAAAGAATATAGAGGCAAATCGAGATGAAGCAAATTTCCTGATACAAAAAGGACACAACATGGCTATATTTGAGAAAAAGGGACAACATATACTGATACATGCAGATCAGTTCAGAAGCAGAAACGAGCTGGAAAATGTGAAAATAGGTCAGGAACAAGGACAATATATACTGGTACATGCAAATCAGTGCAGAAGCAGAAACAAGCTGGATGATATGGAAAGGGCAAGAACAAGAGACAGAAAGTTATGAAAGTGAAACAAAGCAGAAAATGGAAGAAAGTGAGAATGAAAATATAGACAAATATGAAGAAGAAAATGAAGAGAGACCAACATCACCATTAAAGAAAAAACAAGAACGACAAGAGGAAGGACAATACAATACAAAATTAAATAGGAGTAGTAAAAGAAAAAAACAAGAGTGTACGACTTCTCTGGTTCAGGGAGCTGTAGTATCATATGCAAAATAATAAGCAAGTATAAATAGAGAATAACTGGAGAGGCACAAAAGCTCTCCGTGTTCTTTTTGATGACAAAGGTCACAAAGAGCTGTGCTACGACTACCACTACGCACAAAGAAATGCAAAACATAAAACATAACAAATGGAATTTATGTTTTAATTTTCTTGTGCTTTGTGTATTTCCCCTACATTTTTTTTTACTAAGATGAAAATATCATCTACATATCTTAGACAGATGGAGGATTTTTAGTGGTGTTAAATATCTTATTTCTGAAGTTAGCCATGTAGACGTTACTAAATACTGTCCAAGAACACAACCCATGGAAATGCTATCACAATTATATATATATATATATAAATATATATATATATATATACACACTGGTCCATTTTATTAAGCATACTTTTCTAGCACTGATATCCTTTTGCCTTTAGAACTGCCTCAATTTTCTTTGCCATGGATTCCAGAAACTCTTTCAAAATTTAAGTCCCACAATTTTTCTATAATTGCTGACTACACATTCAGGATTCAAATTTTCTTTTCCACACATCCAAAAGGTTCTCTATAGGTTTGAGCTCCACTATGTGTAGAACCTACTTTAACACAAAAAACTCATTGCTGTGTTCCATAAACAAAGCCAGAACTATTTTTGATTTTTGACATGGTGCATGCTCTTGTTAGAAGTGGCTACATAGAGATGAGTACAATTGATTTATAAATTTAGGCACACGGTCAGCTACAATACCTAAATAAGCTGCACAACTTAAGCAATCTTTTATTAGTGCCAAGAGCTCCAGTTTATGACAAAATATTATTCCCTGTACTATTATACCACAATCACCATTCTGAATCATTTGATACATGGCAGGATGGATTTATATTTCTATGTTGTTTACCTGAAATTCTGGTCTCATCACCTGAATACTATAGCAGAAATCAAGACTTATACAACCAGGCAATATTTTTCCAATTTCCTATTGTCCAATTTTTTATTCTTAGTGAATTGCAGACTTATTATTTTGTTTTTATCTAACAAAAGTGGTACTCAGCATGGTCCTCTGCTGCTTCAAGTTTTGTGTTGTGAATTCAGAGAAGCTCATTTGTACACTCCTGTTGTAGAGAATGATTCTTGAATCTATTATTGCCTTTCTATTAGATTAAACCAGTCTGGTCATTTTTTTCTAATCACTTTCATCAACAAGGGATTTCTGTTTACAAAACTAATGTTCACTAAATTTTTTCTTTTCCTGTCGATTCTCTGTAAACCCTAGAGAAGCTTTTGTGTGAACATCCTCATAGATTTGTAATTTTTAAATGCTCAAACCCAGCCATCTAGCACCAATTACCCTACCATGTTCAAAGTCATTGAAATCACCTTTCTTTCTTATACAAATGCATGAAATGAAATTAAACAGGTTGTCATGACCATGTTTAAATACCTATATCTATTAAACTGCTGGTTAGAAATTTACATAAAACCAATTTATGCCCATATTTGTTCATATGTGTTTCATTAAGTGGCAGGTGAGTGTATACATACATATTTATGCTAAACATCAGAATAATGTCAACATGGTGTATTAGTTAGCAAGATTGTCATGTGAAATCAACTACAACTGATTATTGAGTTTGATCCTCACTGGGTGTGGTGTACTTATAGTTTTGTGCCAGATATAAGTTACATTTAGTTAATTGATATATACTAAGCATAAGTGAGTATAGTACAAAACTATATTGGGGAGATAAAAGACTCTGTTACAACACTCTTCCAAATCCTGCATGCAATAGTTTGTATCAAAATATGACAAGCTGGAAAGTAAGAAACAGCATGGTCTTTATTGTAGAGTTTAGAGAGAACAGGAGCAAGTTCAGGGGCCCACTTCTTTAAGACAATTGCAGGAGTACCATTGAATTCACACGTTTTGTGGGGATCATGGAGATGATAACAAAAACCATGGATGAAATAGAGACTTTATATATATATATGTGTGTGTATTGGTATAGTAGGCTGATGAAAGAAATTTGAAGACAATAATACTAATTTGAAAAGGACAGAATAATAAAATTTATTCTATATTATTAGACCATTAGATAAAAAAAAATCATGATGAGAAAAATGTTAATAAATTTAGGTATCATCCAGAAGTCTATCCTTGGTTTTATTGTGTTCTTAATTTTTATCAATGACCTTCCCTGTGCCATCAATTCTCAACTTGGTACCTATGCTGATAACACATCTAATTACTCTTGTTTTTGATGGGATGTTAGATTTGATAAAGTCAAATTGGAAACTGATCTTTGAAAGGCCCTTCAACTTGTTGTTAATTGGGGCAAGAAACAGCTTAATGTTAGATTTGATAAAGTCAAATTGGAAACTGATCTATGAAAGGCCCTTCAAATTTTTGTTAATTGGGGCAAGAAACAGCTTAATGTTAGATTTGATAAAGTCAAATTGGAAACTGATCTTTAAGCCCTTCAACTTTTTGTTAGTGGGGCAAGAAACAGCTTAATGTTAGATTTGATAAAGTCAAATTGGAAACTGATCTTTGAAAGGCCCTTCAACTTTTTGTTAATTGGGGCAAGAAACAGCTTAATGTTAGATTTGATAAAGTCAAATTGGAAACTGATCTTTGAAGGCCCTTCAGCTTGTTGTTGTTAATTGGGGCAAGAAACAGCTTAATGTTAGATTTGATAAAGTCAAATTGGAAACTGATCTTTGAAAGGCCCTTCAACTTTTTGTTAGTGGGAGCAAGAAACAGCTTAATGTTAGATTTGATAAAGTCAAATTGGAAGCTGATCTTTGAAAGGCCCTTCAACTTGTTGTTAATTGGGGCAAGAAACAGCTTAATGTTAGATTTGATAAAGTCAAATTGGAAACTGATCTTTGAAAGGCCCTTCAACTTTTTGTTAATTGGGGCAAGAAACAGCTTAATGTTAGATTTGATAAAGTCAAATTGGAAGCTGATCTTTGAAAGGCCCTTCAACTTGTTGTTAATTGGGGCAAGAAACAGCTTAATGTTAGATTTGATAAAGTCAAATTGGAAGCTGATCTTTGAAAGGCCCTTCAACTTGTTGTTAATTGGGGCAAGAAACAGCTTAATGTTAGATTTGATAAAGACAAATTGGAAGCTGATCTTTGAAAGGCCCTTCAACTTGTTGTTAATTGGGGCAAGAAACAGCTTAATGTTAGATTTGATAAAGTCAAATTGGAAGCTGATCTTTGAAAGGCCCTTCAACTTGTTGTTAATTGGGGCAAGAAATAGCTTAATGTTAGATTTGATAAAGTCAAATTGGAAACTGATCTTTTGAAAGGCCCTTCAACTTTTGTTAATTGGGGCAAGAAACAGCTTAATGTTAGATTTGATAAAGTCAAATTGGAAGCTGATCTTTGAAAGGCCCTTCAACTTGTTGTTAATTGGGGCAAGAAACAGCTTAATGTTAGATTTGATAAAGTCAAATTGGAAGCTGATCTTTGAAAGGCCCTTCAACTTTTTGTTAATTGGGGCAAGAAACAGCTTAATGTTAGATTTGATAAAGTCAAATTGGAAGCTGATCTTTGAAAGGCCCTTCAACTTGTTGTTAATTGGGGCAAGAAACAGCTTAATGTTAGATTTGATAAAGTCAAATTGGAAGCTGATCTTTGAAAGGCCCTTCAACTTGTTGTTAATTGGGGCAAGAAACAGCTTAATGTTAGATTTGATAAAGACAAATTGGAAACTGATCTTTGAAAGGCCCTTCAACTTGTTGTTAATTAGGGCAAGAAACAGCTTAATGTTAGATTTGATAAAGTCAAATTGGAAACTGATCTTTGAAAGGCCCTTCAACTTTTTGTTAATTGGGGCAAGAAACAGCTTAATGTTAGATTTGATAAAGTCAAATTGGAAGCTGATCTTTGAAAGTCCCTTCAACCTGTTGTTAATTGGGGCAAGAAACAGCAATGGTAGATTTGATAAAGTCAAATTGGAAGCTGATCTTTGAAAGGCCCCTTCAACGTTTTGTTAATTGGGGCAAGAAACAGCTTAATGTTAGATTTGATAAAGTCAAATTGGAAACTGATCTTTGAAAGGCCCTTCAACTTTTTGTTAATTGGGGCAAGAAACAGCTTAATGTTAGATTTGATAAAGTCAAATTGGAAGCTGATCTTTGAAAGGCCCTTCAACTTTTTGTTAATTGGGGCAAGAAACAGCTTAATGTTAGATTTGATAAAGTCAAATTGGAAACTGATCTTTTGAAAGGCCCTTCAACTTGTTGTTAATTGGGGCAAGAAACAGCTTAATGTTAGATTTGATAAAGACAAATTGGAAGCTGATCTTTGAAGGCCCTTCAACTTGTTGTTAATTGGGGCAAGAAACAGCTTAATGTTAGATTTGATAAAGTCAAATTGGAAACTGATCTTTGAAAGGCCCTTCAACTTGTTGTTAATTGGGGGCAAGAAACAGCTTAATTTTACATGACTAAAACTGCTCTCTTTTAATCATTATAGAAAACTATTTATATCTCCAATCAGCATGGCTGATGTTGACCTCCAAGAGAGTAACGAAATGTGATTTCTCAGTTTAACACTTTCCACTGACATAAATTAGAACAATTATATTGAATTAATTGCTAGCTATGCTGCTAGGAAAGTTGGTTCACTGGTATGCTGAGTTTCTCACCAAACTCTTATCTTGCACCTTTATAAACCTACCATTTATCTGTTACATCTGGTCTGGTGCTTCTGCTATCTTGAGAAGAATTTGCAAGTTCATTGGTCCTGAGCTGGCATTTCAGCTTCAATTACTTTCTTACTGCCATAATGTAACTTCCATGTGCCTTTTATATAAATATTTTCATGGCAATTGTCCTGATGCGCTTTCCTCAACTTCATGGTCATGGGTATGACAATAAACTGCATCTGGCAGCAAGGCCTCTGTTTGGGAGGTTGTGAGGAGCATGGAACCACCTCTTGATTGTTGTTGTTCCCAAGTCCACCCTGACCCAGAGTGGTAGCACCTGTTAGGTCCCAGCTATGAGCAATAGTTAACCCCCAAATTGGGGTCAACACACTATGAAAGTATAAAAATACACTTTTATAGAAATATATACATAAAAATAGACTTTTATAGTAAAATTTCATTTTTGAAGTAAAAAAAATATTACCAACAATACATTTTTGAAAGAAAAAAACTTAATGCCAAATACATTTTTGAAGGAAAAAATATTATTACCAGCAATACATTTTTTAATACAAAATTAGAAGACATCTTCAGTTTTCTAAAATAAAAATAAAAAAATAAATTTTTCATTAAAATCTAAATCAACCTTTTTCACTATAAACAAACATTAAAAAATACCTTAAAATCTCACTTTTTGGCATTAAATAACCTACAGAGGTTGATATGCTGTTAAACAAAACTCAAACTCAAACTCAAACTCAACTTCATGAATTTAAGTACAGTACTAGAGTGGCAGCTAGGTGTTATCACTTTACTGTTGAAATTGCTAGATGTAACCATAAGTTCAATGCTAATAGTTTATTCTCTCACATTTCTTGCACATGGAACTTTCTTCCTGCTTTCCAACTAAGTATGATTTTCAAAGAGTTAAATGCAATGTCTACAATCATCTTCTGCCTCTATGAATCTTGTTATTTTATTGTTCCTCACTCTTCAATACATTTTCTCAGTTTGTTTCATTCTCAGTAATGTCTTGTGTCTTCATGGCTTTATTGCCTTGTTTGGGGCGAAATGATATATATATATATATATATATATATATATATATATATATATATATATATATCCAATTCAATTATTTGCAATGATTCTTCTCCCCCAGTTAGCAATTTGCAAAAAACCAACATAGTTTACAAATTCAAGTGCCCTTTGGGAGATTGTATCTCCAATGGATTCAATAATAATTATGTTGGTCACACCACAAATTCACTTTCACGACACTTGACCCTACACTTGAATGATAATTCTAACATTTTTAGGCATTTAAAACAACATGCCTGGCCACATACACAATTTCGGAAAACCTTAGTTGAAAACAACTACACTTAAACATGAAAACAAAAAACAAAAACTAAAAATTCTCGAAGCTATATACATAAAACAGTTGAAACCTTACCTGAACAAGGTAAACTATGAAAACTCCACAAATATTCTTAAATGCTTATAATTAATAACAGAAGGCATTGGTTTATTCCAATGGCTTCCCATACTTAATATTTCTTGTTTTCACTTTCACTTGGTCATGTGTAATGTCATGAGCTGTGATGCGACATTTGCTTCTAGTGCCTTAAATGCATGAGTGTGTTGTTGCTTGGAAATCTTCCATGTAAACAAAAACAGTTTGTCATTATGCTTTGTCCATGTTTAAATATATAATTGAACAGGTGAAGAGGGTCATCCCTTGTTCCCTGTTTAGGATGTGGTTTTCAGCTTTCTCTTTTATAATCTTTTTACTCTTTTCTTTTCTTTTTTTTTCAATTGGAGTAGATAGACTAAACTATCACCTGGTTCACACTCCACCCACGTCTATTGAACAGGTGAAGAGGCTCATCCCTTGTTCCCTGTTTAGGATGTGGTTTCCAGCTTTCTCTTTTCCAATCTTTTCACTCTTACGCAGCCCCCTGCGCATCAATGGTGTTACCACCATGCATGGGGGGATATGATTAAAAAAACAAAATTGACATCTTTGCAAATGGCTTATGTAAGCTGAAAGCTCAGATTAGATTATTAAAAATTATGTATCAATAATGTAATTTTCTTTCTTCATTTAATGATAATGCTATTAAGCTTATCAGAGAATATGAAAGAAATGTACATAAAATAAATAGACAAAACTTGTCTATATTATTTAATGAAACATGCATTAATATATATATATATATATATATATATATATATATATATATATGTAAAAATTAATGGATATATATATATATATATTTAAAAAATGATTGGATTTATTTTTAATTTGACATTTTTATTTCTTCAAATGTTGTTATAGTGGATACTTATTTCAAGTACAATAATGTTTGAAGTAATATTCAGGTAAAGGTCAACATATACAAATGTAACAACATCACAAGCACTGAAACCATTCTAGCAAAGTTACAACTTAGGTGGGTTCATCATGTTGTGAGAATGAATGAGCATAGGCTTCCAAAAAAGGTGCTGTATAGACAACTACCAAACTCCAAGCTTTACACTATAAAGACAGATTGAAAGACAACTTGAAATGTTTCAATTTTGATTTGAAAACCTAGGAAGTATAAGCATCAAAATGAAAGGAGTGGCATAAGACATGTTTCATTAAGTTGAAGAGTTTTGAAGACAGTAGACTGAAGCACTATGATTAGCTTTGTCAAGTTCTGAAGCAGAGATGCCATCAAAATCCTGCTTCAACAAATTTCATCTGTCAGTGTGGCTTTGTCACCCACAGCAAGGCTAGGCTAATATTGCACTCAAGAAAGCACAAATGAAATGTCTTCAGAATTACACAAAGCAAGCATACATAAGTGTAAAACAAAGGACAGCATTCATTATATATATTAGGACTTTGAATAAGTTCTAGCTGATTTTTCATGAAAAGTAATGTTTTATTTACAAAAATTACTAAGAAACTTGTCACTGAAAGTACTGTCCATCACTAGCCACTACTTTTCCCATCTTTCTAGCAGCATTTGAATCCCACGTCAAAAAAACGACATGTCTTTTGAGGCTTACCACAAGTCAACCCATTTTATTTGCATCTTCATAAGAATGAAAGTGCTGCTCAGCCAAGCCATGTGCCATTGATTAGAGCAAGTAATAATTGAACAGGTCAATGTTTGGTGGATATGGTGGGTGGGATAGAACTTCCCATTTAAGCATTTCCAAGTAGGTTTTCTCCCATTTTGCAACATGTGGCCTAGTGTTGTCATGTTGTGAAATCTCCTTATTGTGTCTCTGCTTCTATAGCAGCCATTTTCTCTTCAATGCTTAACTCAAACATATCAATTGTAGTCGATAGTGATCTCCTATGATGATTTCTGTTGGTTTAAGCAGCTCATAATAAACTACACCAAATACAGAGCCAAAGCTTCAAACCATAGATATTTGGCTTTGCCATTAATGTTGATATATGGCCAAGCTTACCCCACAATTTTCTATGCTTATGGTTATCATAGTGTATTCACTTTTCATTGCCAGTCACAATATGATGCAAAAACACCATTCAACATTTCTTGGCTTAAAATCATATATTGTTATGTGACAACCAGCACCAAACTATACTGAGAAGACAATAGTTACAGTTTCTAGGAGAGAGCGAATCATCTAGTGTGATCACGAGTTTTGAACAAGGTCAGTATGCTTAAATCCTCACTAATGATGTGCTACATGCTGGGATCACTTCCCAGGCCAATAGCATCAATAAGTAACTTTCCTAACAAGTTGAAAACAATCATTCTAACTGCTCACACACATAAGTGTTTGCTTGTTTGTGTATATATATATATATATATATATATATATACCTACATACATTCATATATATATGTGCGTGTGTGTGCGTGTACATTGTACATACATATATATAAATATATATACATACTTATATATATGTACGTATTTAGGTATATAGATGGGTGCACAAATGTACATCTGTACAGATGAAGGCGTGGCTGCATGCATGCAAGCACACACACAAACAATATAGAAAAACACCAATGATAAGTGCATAAAAAATAAAAATATATAAGCAGTCAATTGTTGATATTTCTTAAAGAGTGGACGAACAGGTCTGCCGACAAAACTCTGGAGTTGGGATGTTGAAATTAGCATCAATCAGCTAACAAACTTTTACTTATACATATATGTGTGCATGTGTACAGATATATACATATATATATATGCATACATATATATATATACAGGGTGTGATGGATGAATTGTCATCTAAATTACAAAAAAATAAATTTAAACTGACACCTCATTTTAACAGATATGTTTACCAGAATTACACAAAAACATTGTGAATTACTAAGGTGTGAATTTATTCCATAAAATCACCATTGGCTTCAACCACAACTGCCAAATGATTTCAGAATCTCCTGAAACTCTTCTGGATGGTCACCTTGTTTAAGTTGGCGAATGCTACTATAATCCTTGCCTTTGGGTCATTTTTTATTTTAAAAGGAGTCTTGTTCTCTCTTGCTTAACTGGGCCCTGCATATAATAATCAATGGGGTTGCAGTCTAGAAGTTAGGTGACCAGATTCAAGGAGTAATGTGGTCTCAGAAACTGTCTGACAGCCATAACTGGATTCTCCTGCTTGTGTGGCATGGTACAGAGTCCTGTTGCCAGACATAGGGTTTTCCAGCAGCAACCCTCTTGATCCAGAGTAGCACTACTTCATCAAGTCATTTCATGTAGGTTCTTCAGATTGAGTCTAAAGCCCTATGGGAAGATAAATAAAGGCATAATATCACTATCATTAGTGCTCACCTCAATCACCTTCATAATCACCATTAAATGAATCCAATCCTTTCAAAATTCTCTGTGTTGCCCTCAGATTGATACCCAAACACTCTGAAATGTTGGTATGAATGGCATGAATGTTAACCAGTGCAGCATACTGTTTCCAAATTTCCGGTGAAGTGAACTGCATAATGCTGCTCTTTTTCTCACAGATGGTGCCCAACTGAGCCTACTATATTGTGCAGTAAACAAAATCAAAAATAAAGAATGGACATGTGCTAAATAAAAAATATAATATGGTGACAATTTACCCATCGCACCATGTAAATAAATACATACT
The DNA here is from genome assembly GCA_037127315.1 of Ascarosepion bandense. NCBI lineage: Eukaryota > Metazoa > Mollusca > Cephalopoda > Sepiida > Sepiidae > Ascarosepion > Ascarosepion bandense. Next base: position 782,826 of record JBBBDQ010000197.1, on the reverse strand, counting down.
TATATATACATATATGTATATATGTTTGTTTACATACATATGTATACACACACACACATACACACACACACACACACACACATATATATATATATATATATAGAGAGAGAGAGAGAAAGAGATATAGTTATTATTAGTGATATAATAATAACATATGGGACTGCAACTCAAGAGCTTTCAGGTTTCTGTGCTAAATGCACCATCATCAGGCAGTGAAATATTGTTCAGTTATGCGGTCATATATATAGAGAGATATGGAAATTCAAAATCAAAAACATAGATGCTATCATATTAGATGAATGTGGCGGATTGGAAGATTAACAGAACTTAAAAGTGTGCAAACCAATGGACATTTATGTGGAGCAGTGTGGAGTATGGGTAAGCATGTTGAGAGTTCCACTGGTGGGAAGTATGAGGAAAGAAACTGCTAGAGTAGAATTAGAGGTTAAATTTGCCTATTTTGATGGTAGAATGGTGGGGACTAGTTGCTAATCTAGTTGTATGAGTAAATTGATGAGGGCGGGGCACAAGGGAATAAAGATCATCATAGCAGAAGTCGTAAATATATATATATATATATATATATATATCGCTACATATCTACATATCTACATATACATGTAAATACACTAAATACATTAAAATCACCTAATTGGCATTGAAGTACTGAAACTTCACTCTAAAACAGCATAAATGTTTACACATTTTTTTAATGACATTTACATGAGATATAAGGAAATATTTCCAAGAAAATCATATTAAATAAAAAATTTAATGGAAAAATCATCAAATGAAGAGTAGATACAAAAGTAAGTGTCTCTTCTTTTTTTCTACTGATTTCGAACTTATGTTGCTAATAAAATATAAATAAATGCAAAAGAAATACAAAGCATCAATAAAATAACTGAAAATGTCTGCATGCATTAAGAATGCAATCAGATTGCTGAGACACTATGTAGACTAGTTAATAATTATATGAGGATTAAAAAGTTTTTAACCCAGCCAAGACATCCTTCCATGAATAAAAAATTAATAAAATAAAAATCTGAGGGTTCGTCATTTGGTCAGATTTTAGGCAGTGAATCAGACCAAGAATTTTTCCACACCACTTCATACTTACTAACAGATTCATTCTGTTAGTAATTCTTACATTAAATCATGATCACTGAAGATCTCTTTCTTCCATATTTTCAGTTCATTTCTATAGTAAACTCATTAGCATAACACATAAAATAGCCTTATTATGTTAATAATGCTTGAATTAATTCCTAATCACTGAAAATATCTTTCATCCTGATCTTAGATACATACCGTATTGTCTGAATGCTGAATTTTGCTCAAGTAATAAATTTAGTCAAAACCTGCAAATTTCAGTTGTTAAATAATCAATTGATAGATTGATTGATTTATCAAACTTTTGAGGGCTCTTTAAAGCCAGGAAATATTTGTAGATTTTACAAGGGCTATTCAATAAATAAGGTGAATTTTTCAGTATAAGGACTTCCAATACAGTATAGAAGCTTACTTTTTTTTAAATTTTTTTCCTTTACTTCTTTTTCAAAAGGATTTAATTTTTTTTGCAGATTGAAAAAAAACTTTGAGAGTTTTGGAGATTAACAAAGATGGCCAACCAAGAAGCATGCTCCAGGATTGAACAGAGGTCAGTTATCAAGTTTTTGGATGCTGAAGAATGCAAACCAGTGGAAATTCATAGGAGAATGTCAACTGTGTATGGTGCCACATGTTTCAACCAAAAACATGCCTACAAGTGGGCTAAATTGTTTAAAGAAGGACGGAGCAGTGTTAAGGATGAAGACAAGCCTGGGAGGTTTACAGAAGTAAGGTCTCCTGAGGTGATCGAATCAGTCAATAACCTCATTCAGTCTGACAGAAGGGTGACAGTGGATGACATTGCAAGGACTTTGAGCCTATCACAGAATTGTACATGATGACCTTGCCTATTTGAAGACAACACAAGGCCTCACACAGCAGCCCAAACAGTGAAGACCATCAATAAGCTGGGCTGGGAACTACTCCCTCATCATCCTTACAGCCCAGACCTCAGCTCTTCAGACTTTCACCTGTTTGGTCCCTTGAAAGTGTTCATGAGAGGCACGAAGTTTGAAAGTGACAATGAAGTCAAAAGTGCTGTGAGCGAATGGCTGAGATATCAGTCCAAAGATTTTTTACGCTGAGGGAATATAGAAGCTTGTGCACAAATGGGAAAAGTGTGTGACACTGCTGGGAGACTAAATGCAAGCTTCTATCTGTATTAGAAGCCAATATACCAAAAAATTCACCTTATTTATTGAATGACCCTCGTCGTAAGAATTTATTTGGTGTACTGATAGAAGACCTACTATTTAGCCAATAGCTGAGAGAAGGAGAGGTACATTCATACCTTTCCCAGGGGTATTTGCATGTAAGTGAACATAATGAACTCAACCAGAATTAGAAGTTGGCTCTTCAATTTCTTCATTATCAATTACATCACTCATGCATCCATGTTTATAGCATCTGGTATTTTCAATCAGTCACCCAGCAAGGTGCTGACCAAGTTTGGTGCTGCTTAATTTCAGTGATCATATAAGAACATGTTAGTGTCTCAACATGAGATGATCTTAAGCAAAATCATCAAATTCTGCTTATAAGTACAAATACTATGGTGATTTTCATAATTCTGTTAATGTCCTTCCCTTTTATGCAACAAGACCAACAATCACCTATTATTCAGTGAGTAAGAAAAAGCAGCAAAATATTTATTGTATACCCACAAGACACACCCTTGAAGTTAATATTTTGCATAAATTTCCTAACAGAGGGTATGTACACTGTTGTGCAAATTAATTGAAACAAAACGAATAATGTCTTCCTAGGATCTTTCACACTTTCCCTGATCACATATAATTTGTATCTTGGCATTCTATTTCTGACCACTTTTTCTTTACATTTTGGAATAGTGAATCAAGTTTGTTTCTTTACCTTGATGACAAGAATGACAGTTGAAAGGCCAACAATATCCACAATCTCTTTGTAAGGCTTGCCAGTGTGTTTATGTGGTGTTACAATTTTCATACACTTCCTTGGAGTAATGTCCATTGCAGACAATGGCCATAGGATGACTAATCGACATTCAAGACAATAGTATCTGAGCATGATCAAAATCTGATGCAATCATAGCTGATGCAATATTTTTAAGGCCAAACTAATTTCATCATACACTTTGAAAATAGATCCATATTACTGCACACCACTGCAAATGACCTAAACTGAGAAAAAAAGTAGAAATCAATTACACCCTGAAACTCTTAGTGAGCATCAAACTCACCGTATGGTTAAAGAAAGGAAACTAAAGCAGTTGTTTCAATTAATTTGCACAAGGATGTATGTAGTATATGATCAAACCTTTGAATTCATCTTTTACTCACTATATTTATTAATGGGATAAATATACTATAAAAACTTTGACATTTGCTTACTTTAAAATAAAAATAGAATAATAATTAAAAAAAATAAAAATAGAATAATAATTTAAAAAAATAAAGAATTCCATTTTTGCATAAAGAAACTAAAATGGGTTTCTGGTCACATATGAATTTTATTACCCCACTTCAGGAAAGAATATAATTATTCTCTTCTCACTTCCCAACCACTGAGTTTGGATGTTTTTGGTGGCCATCCCAACAAATGGAGGATTCTGCCAGCCTCACTAAATTTCAGGATTCTGCATCTTTGTACACACATCAATTAGCATTGGCAATTCATTTTCTATACAAGTTTTCATTTTGTTTTGCTTATTGCAGTTCACAGACATTCAACTTCTTTTAGCAACACAAAAGTCAGATACAACTCTCTACAACAATAGTTTTAACATTAATAACCAATCTATATATGTATTCATTAGAATGAATCAAAGCTTTCAGTTATTTGTTTAATAGACCCTACCTGTGATATCTTAGTTTAGATAAATAGAATTAAACAATATTTATTTTTTCCTATAAAGTTAAGCTCAACATTATAAATGTATATATATTGATTGATTGATCTATTTTCTCTCCAGCTTATCAACCCTTTGAAGGTTACTTAAAGCCAGAAAATATTTTTTTAGATTGTAAGAATTTTTTGAGATAATAATGGTTTTAGTAATACTAGTCTTATTGATTAACCCATAGCTTGGAGAAAAGAAATGGATTCATATCTTTCCCAAAGGTATTTGCATGTAAGCGAATATAACTCTCTCTCTCTCTCTCTCTCTCTCTCTCTCTCTCTCTCTCTCTCTCTCTCTCTCTCTCTGAGGAACCAACAGTCCAATTTTAGAACTTAACCACTAGACTACCCACAAGATTATTTGATCAAAGTGACAAAGGCTTGTGTTGAGCCAAACATACTTTTGAAAAGAACAGATAACAGAAAAGTGAAGCAGCACAGTGTACCAAAATGTTTTCAAACAGTACTCCTCAGTTTTTTTTCTAGATTGGTTGCCACTCAGGGCAAGTGAGCCCAGTTTGCCCTGCTATTTAACCTCCAGCTGGTTGAAGATGGATTTGTGTCGTTTTCAAAAGCATTAGCATAAAGTGGAGAAAACAAAACTGACTGGAATTTGAACTCAGCATGCCAATGCCATTTTCCATGCAGATAACTGCTACACAACCTACATTCTAATATTTAATACTAGCATTGAAGATACTTTTCTTCTTGGCATGTATTCAGTGATGTTCTGGAAGCACTATTTTGAAATTTAAGTCCATCATTTTATTAGATCTACAAGTGTGATTGATGCATATGGATGTGCAGTGTGGTTCAGTGGATACTGAGTCAGAACAAGAAATTGGAGATCCTAGTTCGAATTCCAGTTGAATTTATTACATTCACTTATGCGCAAATACTCTTGGGAAAGATATTATTCCATCTCTTTCAATCTCCATAATATTGGATTCACTTTTTGTTTTAAGTCTTACTTGGTCTTCACTCTTACCCCTATATCATCTTGGTAAATAATCATGTAAGTTACCTTGCCTAACAATATTCATTTGATTGCCCTTTGAAATACATGACTAGATGTTTTAATTCCAAATAGTAAGCAAGTCCACCTTCATCGATCTGAATTTGGTTTTAGGCAGATCTCAAGTCAATTTTTGTAAAATATTCTATGTTGGCCAGTTCATGGCTCACTGTTTTGATGTTTGGTAACAGAAATGAGTCCAAGCATATCTGATGATTTACTGCAACTTTATAGTCACCGCATATCCACAAATCTCCCTCAGCCTTTTTTATTGTTATGATAGGTGAAACCAAGTTACTTCCACAATGTGTAACTTTTTTTGAAAATGTCTGGCTTGATCATGCGGTTTAACTTGGGTATCACTAAATGCAGTATATATACTGGCAATTTTCTGGCTTGAATGCATTTGGTGTGGTAATTTTGTTTTAATCAAATACTCACTTTGTATTCTTTTAAAAGTCCTAGCTCACTCTCTTGTGCTTCCATAGAGTTTATTAATTTGGCTGCATCTACTTTTACTATGTCAATACCTAACAATCCGGGGTCCATCTCACATTCTACTACCACAATTTGAATAACCTTGAACCAAGTATACATTTGAAATATGCCACGGAAGGTACTCAACATCTTTATTGTTGTTCTATCAAATTGTTCTAATTTTAAACCATTTTCTTTTAACTTGGATCGGCTTAGCTTGATCCAAAAATTTCTTGGAATTAGGGTTATTTCGCTACCTGTGTCAGCTCGCAATGGACTTAGAATGATTCATTTTCCAGCATTTAAGACATTGTTTCTCCATTGTCAGACACTTGAATTTATTCTTTTCATATACCATTCTGCCATAAATGCACTTCACTTTGGCTTTGGTTATGTTCAACCTGTATGACTCTAACACTTCTCTTAGCTGATTGAAATCTCTGATTTGCTCCATGCTTAATTATAAGTTTATATGGCTACCTTGCATGCATTACAGTACTTTTCATTTATGCTGTGGTTCATTAAGTTCTTCAATTGTTCATAAGAGAATTCGGACATCTTCACTTGACATTTCAAGATTATAAAGATTTTTACTTCTATGTATATGTATATTCATATAAATATAGCATATTTGTTCCTCCATGGGTATGTCAGGTTGAATGTAGCATCAGGTTGCTGTTTGTGCTAGGTTATATTATATGCTGAGTAAAATTTTTGACAGCTGACATTGACCCCACAGGTATGTGTGTGCCAGCAATGGACCAGCTAAAGAGTCTATGCATGTGTTCACTGTTCTTTTTATATTTACTTAATGCTTACATGTTTCTGATTTGATTTTGATGAGAGTGTTAGCCATTGGTTGATTTTCCCATGATGTCAGTTAACCCCATAAGCTATGTTTGGGTTAATATCTAGGTTACCAGAAATATGGAAGAATAGAAATAAGGAAAGGATACATGTGTTGAGAGAAAAAGAGAGAGTTTCTCTGTTACTTTTTTACTAAAGAGAAAAGGGCATATTTCAGTATCCTTTACTACTACCTATCTACTCACCACAAGACTTTGAGAGCCGATATTTTGGTATAAATCATTTATACTATAAAGTCTTGCTTACTCGTCATGACATCTATGAGAAATACTCTTGACTGATTTCAACAGTATTTTTTGTCTCACGTGGAATTATTTATTTAAGAAGTCTAGCCTAGTTCATTTGTGTTACTGGGATATATGATTTACTCCACAACATCCACCTTTAGAAAGTTCATTTTATAAGTAAATATTTTATTTTATTTTATTTATTAGTACTCATCTGTTCTTTTTTCTGGTGAGTTTACCAGCATACTTTATATTTTTTATGTTTTGAGTCAACCTCTAGTTTTTCTGTACATTTCCTTTTTCCAGCAATCACTCAAGGAATTCTTGGGATGTTGGCAGATTGTAAGCATCATACACTACTTGCATAGGTTCTTCCTTTCTTATAAGCCTTTCTTCAGTAAACCTTTGCTTTAACTGATTACAGTGTCTTTTGTGTTCCCAGTTTTTTCTTTTACCATATATATCATCTTTCCAATTTGTGAGCTTATTACACTGTCTTCCCACATTTCTTTTCCCTTTTTATATACTTTGAAAAATACTTTTTTACCAATTTTTGAAAAATTTAGTTTTTTTTGTTATCTGTTCTGATTCTTTTTTTGACCTGCTAACAACTTGTCAAACATCAATTTAATTTTTCTTGCAAACATCAATTTTGCTGGTGGCATGCCTGATGGCGTATTGGGATTTGGCATTATCTGGTATCTTCTCAATAATTTTTGTAGTGCCTCTTTGCTCAATTTTTCATTGCATGCTCTTTTTCAAAGTTCACTTAAAAGTACCTAAAAACGTGTTCATTTGCCCTTAGGTGATACGAAACTGTAGTAAAATGTTCAAGTGAGAACATTTACAAAAATTTTTAAATTCATAAACAATGAATTGCATACTGTTATCTGAGACTAGGGCATCCGGAATGCAATATCTTGCAAACAGTTTGTGTAAAAAATTAACTCTAACCCTAGGAGTTGTTTTTTCACTTACAAATTTCATAACACCTCTTAAAGCTATCCAATATTACAAGATAATGTGATCTATTTATTAGACCTGCAAAATTAACATGCATTTTTGACAATGGAATATCTGTGTTTGGCCAAGCTTGTAATTTTGTGTTAGGTGATTTGGCTGCCAGAAAACAACCTCTGCAAACTTTTAGTAATTTTTCAATTTCTTGATCCATTTTGTTCCAGTATACAAAGCTTCTCATAAGAGATTTCATCCTTGAAATTACTGGATGTCCACTATGAAATTCATTCAGTAGCTGCTTTTGTAATATAATAGGTATTACTACTCTTTTTGCAAACATCAATACTCCAACACATAGTGAGTAAGCATTCAAATCTGGATTGCATTCTTTACTACTTTATTGTCATTGTTTTATTTCCACAATAAACATGTCTTGTTCTCCTTTTACTTTTATTTCTTTCAGGGTAACTGGTAATTTGCATAGAGCATTGCATAATATATTTTTAATTTCTATTTCACTTTTTAATGCTGCCATAACAGTGTCTTCAAATGGTTCATTATTTTTTGGTATCACTCTTGATAAATCATCCCTATTTTATAATTTTTCGATGGGTGGTATTCCATCCTAACACCTTAATTTAATAAGATGGTATCCTAGTATTGTAATCTATTCTCTGTATGTATAAAAATTACTTTTTTAAAACCAGAAATTGATAATAAAGGCCTGTGGTCTGTCTGCAACTAAAAAATCCTTCCATGCATAGCTTTGTTAAATTTTTTTCACTGAAAATATTATTGCTAATGCCTCTTTTTTGATCTAGCAGTAGTTTTTTTTTTCAGCTAGTAGTAGTGAACACAAAGCATGTGTGACAACTTTCATGTTGTCACCATAATATTTATGTAGAATTACTGGTTTTTTAAGCAAATTGTTCAGTGGACCTTTCAAATTCTGTATATAAATTTGATATAATGCTTTGCTAGTCCTAGAAATGCTTGTAATATAATGTTTGTTGGTTCTATTTTTAATTGTACTTGTCCACAACTGATCTGGTTTATGACCATTTTTGTCAATGATTTGTCCAGGGTTCTTGATTTTAGGCAAAAACAATTCACACATTTCCTCAGTGATTTTGAACTCGTACTCTTATATTTTTTAAAAAACTGTTTTCACATACTCAATTTGTTATTTCTTAGATGCACTTTTAATTAATATATCATCCAGATAAGCAACTGAAAAATCACAATCTGCAAGCATGATATCTATATCTTGTTCAAATACAACTACAGCTACTTTTATACCAAAAGGAAGTCCGTTGAACTTATAAAATCCCTTGTGCATACTCATAGTTGTTAACTCTGAACATTCTTCTTCAACCTGTATTTGTAAATATGCTTCAGAAAGATCCAGCTTCAAAAAAATTTTCCACTGTTTAACTTCTACAAAATTTTCTCTGGACTTGGTAATGGATAATTATGAGATTCCAAACACTTGTTGAAAAATCAGCACAAACAAATTATTTCTAAAAAATAAACAACATGATTGGGAAGTGTGACTTACATATCACTACACATGCAACATATAAATATGGTGAGAACCCTGTTGTTATATATTACAACTGGAATAAGCTTATGGTAACAGCCTCATGGTATAAGTGATACATTACAGCCATCCTATCATCAACACTAAAATAGCAAAGATTAACAAACAATTGATACAGAATAAACTGCTAGAAAAAGTAATCAGCATTAAAGTATTTTATTTATACTCTATATAGATTTTGACAAGTACCAAGTTCATGTTCAATACAGGGTGAGAATTGTTCATTCATAATGTGTGTATGTGCGTTTCTTTTTGTGTATTTACATATGCAAGCAAGTTTCTGCTGCATATGAACAAAATTGCATAGAAATGGGTGAATATTGCGTGTAATGCAATCATCAGTTGTTGCAGAAGAGTATTATTTACTGATGTACGATTATTTAAATTAGAAATGTACTATTAGTATGTAGTATTTTGCCAGTTTATTGTAGTAGTATTAATAACTGAATATATAAAGTTATTTTAACTTTTATGTGATGCATGGTTTGCTGAGGACAAAGTCCCATGAATGGGAAACAAGATATGTGTTGTCTCTGTGGAATCCTGTAAGTGAAAAGAAAGAGAGAGAGAGAGACAGAAAAGAGAATTTGTACTATTTTCCTTTATACTGCTTTATGACAACACCATCTAGCAGTCATTAGAAAAAGTTTGGTAACAAAAACGTTGGATAGTCCCACAAGCCCATGCATAATGGTTCTCAAGAGTTTAACATCAAGAAATAGAACTAATGAAATAGTATGTGGGAAAATGAAATAAAATCAATAAATAAAATAATAATGTTAATGAATAAAAAAAAATACATTTTCTCATGATGAGAACTAGAAATTTTATTACCCCCACTTGACTTTGCCAAACACCCATTAAGTGGTGTTGTTTAAGTTCTATGAAAAGACAAACATTTCCTTCCTCTTCCTCTTTTCTTCCTTATATTCCAAGATGTAGCAGAACACAGATGAAGATGTTCACACTAGGGAACATCACATATTTTCAGTTGACTGATAGACAAAGTAGGTACAACCTGTATTTCAGTCATTCTAACTCAGCACAATGCTGACTTGAGCTCAACCATCAAAACAATGCTTATCATTACTTATTTCTGTACTAGTGTTATAGTGAAACACACCTATTCCTCAGATAATGGACTCTCCCTTCTATATTAGTAAGAGTTAACAGGAAGTTAACAGAAGAAGTACTTGTGAAGTTCTTAGGAGTTTTAGAGAGTTCTTTAGAGTTCTATTGGAGTTCAGTAGAACTGCTAGTTAGTTCCAGTTTGGACACAGTTGGACTAAGGCAGTTGATATTAGTCGGCAGTTAGCTGAATACTAAGAAGTCAGCTTTCAGTGAAAGATTACCAAGTTCCTAACATTTTGGATGCGTTAAGTCGATTAGCAACCAACATAGCATGATTATAACCTTCAGTGCAAAAACTACTCCACAACATAATTGGCAACGGAGATCTATGGATTCACTTAGAAGAGGAGAGAAAACTTGTTTTTTCTCAAGGCAAAAGTTGCCACAACAAAATCGGCGATGACAAAAATTTTGTGAGGTCACACGGAGTAGGAGAGAAAATTTTTCTCTCATGCCAAAGAAACTTGGCAAATAAAGATTACCAACATGATACTTGGCTGATGAAAATTGCAAAGTTATAATACTTTGACAACAAAATCTCGAAGTCACTTAGCAACAAAATTTTTGCTCAGAAGACTTCAAAAAGCATGTAGTTAAAAAAGACAATTTTGGGGCAACGAAATTCACACACACAAAAAAAAAAATAAATATATATTGTTGTATTCTCAATATACAGTTGCTCAATAGGTCGCGAATTACTAATTCATCTGACCCCGCTTCAACAACATAAGACATAGTCTAAATTTCTTGCATAAAAATGGAGGAATTTAAGGGTTTATTCCAGAAATTTTTTAAATTCCAGGTGGAACAGCATACAAAAATTCTAGAACAGCAAAGTACATTCCAGAAGCAAATTCAGGAAGAAATTTTCGCCAAGCTGTTAAAATTTCAACAAAAATGGTACAGATGTAAATGGAATTTCGAAAGAAAATTCTGGATGTAACTAAGAAAAGGGAAGAGAAAAATTCTTTTCCAGAGAATACAGTTTGAAACTCAATCGAGACTTTCACATACAATACAGACAAAGAATTAATTTTTGAGGATTATTACAAAAAATACACAGATGTATATGCCGTAGACTGCTATTCATGGTCAGAAAAAAATAAGGTGAAACTTCTTCTAAATAAGTTAGGAACGTCTGAACATAGCAAAATGGTAAATTATATTTTACCTAAAAAGACCTGTGATTTAAAGTTTACCAAGGCAATAAATATACTAACGGAACTTTTTAGCAAGAAAACATCTCTGCTCTACAAGAAGTGAAAATGTTTGAATTTAATGAAGGAGGACAAACAAGATTACATAACATATGCAGCAAATGTAAACAAGCATTGTGAAGAATTTAAGCTGGCCGATTTGAGCGCAGACAATTTCAAGTGCTTGGTATTCGTTCAGGGCCTCATATCAAAAAAAGGCGCAAAGATGAGAAAAATGGAACTGACAAAATTAGAAAACATCCCAAATATTACAGTACAGGTTTTGGCAGAGCATTGTACAAAACAGGTTAGCATAAAAAAAGATGCAAAAAAAGATTGAACAGTCTGGTATTTCACACATAAAGAAAGTATGGTACAAAGAAGAAAGTCAGTACAACAAAAAAATACTAAAATTGAAGATCATCAAGCGAAAATACCAGGAAAACATAATCAAAAACTCCCAAAACCATGTTTTGCTTGCAGTGGATTATACTGGTACAGAGAGTGCAATTTTAGGAACAAAAAATGTTTCAACTGTGAAAGAATGGGACACAAAAGCTTGCACTGCAGAGCAAGAAATAAAGATGTAAAAATAAAAAAAGTAAAGTCCAACCAAGTTGAAGATGGAATAACGAGAAAATTCCTTACAGTCGAGATAAACAACAAAAAGATAAAAATGCAACTTGACACTGGGTCAGATCTGTCTATTATAAATCTAAATACATGGAAGAAGTTGGGGAAACCAACATTAATAAAAATGAATAAAATTGTGAGGTCAGTGATGGATGAAAAGATACAGTTCATAGGAGAATTTGTCACAAAGATCACATTAAATAAAAAAATGCAAAACATCAGAATATTTGTCATCAAAGATACCACAAATTTACTTGGTACAAATTGGATAACGGAATTCCAATTATGAGATCTACCAATTAATTCTTTTTGTCATAAGGTAGAAAGCTTAAACAACAAGGCAGAAAAACTCATAAGTAAACTAAAGGAAACATTTCCTACTATTTTCTCACCAAGTTTAGGAACATGTACCAAGATGGATGAAAAATTCCAATTGAAAGAAAATGCTCGGGTGGTATTTAAAAAAAAGAAATGTGACATTTGCCTCTATTGAATTGATAGATATGAAATTAGATAGACTTAAGAAAACCGGTGTACTTAAAAAAAGTTCAGTATAGCGAATGGGTGACACCGACAGAATATATAAAAAAGAAGTCAAAAGAAATTCATATTTGTGCTGATTTCTAGACAGGGTTAAACGCAGCACTTAAGGATTACAGTTATCCCCTACCAACAGCAGAAGAAATTTTTATGAAGCTAAACGGAGGCAAAATATTTTCGAAAATAGACCTCAGCGACACATACCTGCAAATACCAGTAGAGAAAGAAACTTCAAAGCTCTTATGTATAAACTCACATCAAGGTCTGTGTAAGTTTAACAGACTACCCTTTGGTGTCAAGGTCACACCTGCCATTTTCCAGCAAGTAATGGATTCGATGTTGAGTGGTCTAGATTTTGCCATTGTATATCTAGACAACATCCTAATGAGAAGCACAAATATAGCTGAACATATAAAACATGTAAACTCAGTAGTTGCAAGAATTCAAGAATTTGGATTCAAACTTAAGGAAAACAAATGCGAGTTTTTTATGGACAAAATAAAATATCTGGGGGCAGATCATCAATAAAAATGTACAAGGCCAGACCCAGAGCGAGCAGTGGCTATAAAAGACATATCGGCTTCGAAGGATATTACCACGCTACAAAATTTTGGGGATTAACCAATTATTATCAGGTATACATTGCTAAGATGTATGATCTGCGGGCACCTTTAAATGAGTTACTAAAAAAAGAAAACACTGTAAGTGGACTGATTAATGCCAGAAAGCATTTGAAAAGATAAAAGAAGCATTAATCACAGAACTCTTTCTACCCCTTTACAATTCAGATTTAGAAATCATTGTAGCCTGTGACGCAAGTGCTTATGGGATTGGAGCATGTTACATAAAATGGCAGACGGTCAAGTTAAACTAGTTGTGCATACTTCTAGGGCACTACTTCCAGCTGAGAAGAATTACTCTCAGATAGAGAAAGAGGCGCTAAGTATTATATTCACAGTAGTGAAATTTCACCGATTCATTCACAAACAACATTTTAACCTACAAACAGACCATAAGCCTCTAATATCAATTTTCAGATCAAAAAAGGGTTTTCCGACCAACTAGAGAGATGAGGTATGATACTACTAAATTATGACTTCAGTATGGAGTACATACCATCAAACAAATTTGCCTATGCTAATGGGCTGTCCAGGTTAATTCCAAAAATGAGTGAACCGTTTGAAGACACGGTGATTGCCGCACTAAAGTCTGAAGGGGAACTAAAATTTATTGTATGTAATGCAGTTTGAGAGCTTCCAGTAACACTGGAAAAAATAAAAGAAGAAGCCACCAGGGACAACTATATCTTACAAATAAAAGAAAAAATAGCCAAGAGAGACCAGTTGATAACAAATGTGTTTTCACTTTGTGACTCAGTATTATTATATAGAGAACGTTTAGTGATCCCTTACACACTACAAAAACAGATACTGAAGGATTTCCACACTGGTCATCTGGGCAACACTATGATGAAAAGCCTAATGTGAAGCTTTGTTTATTGACTGAACATGGACAGGGACATCAAGAATACAGTTGCAAAGTGTCAAGTTTGTGCCTTAGCTGCAAAGGCACCCCTGATAAATTTAATCCCTGGCCAAAAACAGACTAGGTTACACGTGGATTTTGCAGGTCCACTAAATGGATATTATTATATAATAGTAGTAGATAGTTTCTCAAAATAGCCAGAGATACAGAGAATTAGACAACCAACAACCCAAAGTACAAAGAATTTCCTACTAAAATTGTTCGCAAGGTTTGGTGTTACAGCCACAATAGTAACAGACAACGGAAGCCAGTTTACGTCAAGACAGTTTAAGGATTTCTGTAAGGAGTACAATGTAGAACACATTACTACAGCTCCCTATCACCCAAGGTCAAACAGATTAGCAGAAAGATTTGTTGACACCCTTAAAAGAGCTTTAAAGAAAGCTAGAGAAATACCTGCACAAGAAGCCCTACAGAAATTCCTACAAGTATATAGGATTACTCCAAATAATAAAACACCAGCTTCACAATCGCCTGCCAAAGTAATGTTCACACATAGGGTTAGATCTATATTCGACAAGTTATTGCCCAAAAAGTCAAAGCCAAACAGAGAAAGATTTACTCACATAAAAAAATACAATCCAGGTAAAAAAAATTATTTCAAAGTCTACAGACAGAACAAGTCGTTATAGGAAATTGGAATAATTGACAAGCAGATCGGCAACATGATGTACCTGGTAAAAGGAGAAAAATTTATGTGCAAGAGGCACATAAACTAAATCAGAAGACACTCTTTGGACGTGGTTGACAGGGGTCCCACGGAAGAAACACCGATGGAGGTAATTTATGACACATTCAAACTACCAACACCAGCAACAATTTTACCAGAAGTATGCCTATCCAAAAGGAAAAGGAATGAAACGAATCAATTACAAGTGGATCCAAAATGTAGGAGATATTCTACGTTTTTGCTGAGAAAGTGAAGATTTTTTTTGTTTTGTTTTTTTCATTCATATTGCCTGTAAAAAAATGAAGTTTTTAGGAGGGGGTGTTATGGTGAAACACACCTATTCCTCCCTCCTATATTAATAAGAGTTAACAGGAAGTTAATAGAAGAAGTACTTGGGAAGTTCTTAGGAGTTCTTAAAAGTTCTAGAGAGTTCTTTAGAGTTCTATTGGAGTTCAGTAGAACTACTAGTTAGTTCCAGTTTGGACATAGTTGATATTAGTCGGCAGTTAACCAAATACTAAGAAGTCAGCTTTCAGTGAAAGATTATCAAGTTCCTAACATTTTGGGGACGTTAAGTCGATTAGCCACTGACATAGCACGATTATAACCTTCAGTGCGAAAACCACTCCACAACAACTAGAAAAAGAAGACAAACATATTCAAGAGAAATTGATAACTTTGTTTCTCAACAGTTTCCATAAAACAAATATAAATGGCTTGTGGTATAAACCCAAATTTTATATGATTCTTCTTTAATTGTTTATATGTAAACATGCACACACCTACAAGACAGCAACATACAAACTTTACATTTTGAAAGTATCAATCTTAAATGTCAGAAAATTTCTTTGGAAACAAAGAAGAGAGTACTGGATTGTTATGTGGTCTGTTTTTCAATATAGCAGCGAATGCTAGATAATTTTATCAAAGATGAAAGAAAGATTTGAAGTGACAGAAATGTGATTCTACAGAAGGTTACTGAGAATACCATGGACTGAACATGTGAACAACAACGAAGTTTTGGAGATGATGGAAATGAAAAAGATATTCATATTTCACATCAGGAAAAAACAGCTGGAAGTTTTTGGGACATGTAATGAGGAAGGAATGCTTGAAGCATCTGATACTCATAGGACAGATAGAGGGAAAGAGGAATAGGACATACTTAGTGGTCTTAAGCAAGTGGATGGCAAAGAAGGGTTTTGGAAAAATAACAAGAGAAAAAATGTTAAAAGCTACAAGTGATTGGAGGATGTGAAGGGCCATGATCTCCTTCATACTGAAGGGACATGGCATATAAAAGAAGAAGAAGAAGAAGATACACCCTAAAAAATTTTATGTTTTTTATTTAGGCAAGATTTCATTACTTTTTGTTGTAATAGAATGTTCCACATTACCTATCATCTATGTGGACTGATATATTAGTAACTATATATAGTAAACACAGGAGATACCTGTGACTTGCTTCAGCAATTAATATCCTGCCACCAGATTTTGTGTCTTGCCGTAGTGTATTCTCTTTACAACAAACCCTTCTTCTTTCATCTACACACGTATTGCTGTTCTTTCACTCAAGTACCACCTTGTTTGTTTGTAACCTCTTTAAAGGATACAACACTTTCTAAAATTGTTTAAATAATAAACAGGTTCATGTAAATAAAATTATACTATCTTGAAGTTACATTAATGGTGGTAAAAATATATTCAAAAAGAAGATTTTATATAAATTTATGCAACGTCTCACATTTTATTAAATAAAAAGTAATTTGTGCTATTCATATTTTTTTCTGGTAACATACCTTGTCATGCAATGCTTTACTTATGAAGAAAAAACACGGAATCATTTTATTTAAAAATATTTTTTTGAATAATTTTTCTTTCATTTGTGTTGTATATAAAAGACTCAGCTATATTTAACTGCTAACAAAAATTCAAATGCAATAGGGGATAATTATAATGTATACCATAAAAATGTATTTATTTCTGAGCTCATATATTGTGTATAAATTATAGTGTAATTAAAGTATCATATTTGTGCTTCAATAGGTGAAAATAATCTAGAATAATAAAAGAATATAATTTGTTTAATAGGTACCATATATATTAGCAATATAGAATTTACTAACTTACACTAATTTTATATTTTGTCTATGATGCAAACCCTTAAAATGAACTTCAAAATTAGGTCTTCAGAATTTGCATGATTGGTGAGTATATGCAGTATTTTGCTGGGAATAAAGAAAATCAAGAAAATAGAAGGGAATTTTTTAAACATGTGTATATAGGTGATCAGAATAAGTTCTGATTGGGCCAATCAATAATGCACAGGAACGTGACAAAGATTTTAGTTCATGATGTGTTTTAATGGATTCCAAAGTAACTTCCTTTTAGCTGATAGAGATGAAGCTGATTGGTCAGAAAATCATTGTAATTAAGTTTTGTTTCCCTGAGCTAAGGTTCCAAAACAAAAAAGATAATATTTATATTACTGTCTTTGCCATTTATGTAATTTCCTGTAGTCAAGAATATAAAACTGTCAAAATATTTTTCTTTACAGATGAAACATATATTGTAAAGAAGGAGGCTTACACAGTGATTAGTTTGATGGTTTGATTAATACAGAAATAAACTGAATACCAAGCAAAAACACTAAAATTCAGTATATTAATCATATCATTATTTTATTTCAGTTGATTTTTATATAAAGTTGTAGGGATACAAAAGGCAATTATTTCCCTTTGGTTGAGATGAAGTCATGTAGGTCATGTGATGGCCACTTAGTGATAGCAGTTCATAGTCTGACGAAAATGGCTAGTTGGTCAATCAGCTTCCAGGAGTCAAACCGAACAATTGCAGTTTGCTTTTGTAAGGCCTCATTCAGGCCAGCTGCCATGTGGGGCAGCTCACAAGTCCATGGTGCCATTTTTCTTTGGGTATATATCCCCACCAGATATAGAAACTATTTCCAATTAGCAATCCTTATATTGGGAAATAGCCATAACTCATTGTTTTCTCATTCGAAAAATATGTCCTTACTAGTGACATAAAAGATAAATCTAGCCCACTCGAATTCCCATTGGAAAATATAAATATGGCTTTTTTAGGAGCAAAGAGGAACCCAAACTTTTATTTGGCATTAATACAAGTATGACCCTGCCTTTCTTTTTCATTTTCATACTGCTTATTGTTGAATTCCTGTCACAGTTTCTCTGAGTGGGACAAGTGTAAATGTTTGTATACAATTTTGTGTATAATTTTGTTCTCTCTGAGTACAAAACATATTTGTCATTTCTTTTTTACAATTATTCAATTCCATCTGGGTATTAAGGTGTTGTTACATCATGGATATAATAATGCCTATGATAGAAAAAATGAAAAATGAGTAAATATTCATTTCTTTTATAGTTCACTCTTTAATAAAGTCTTTCAGAAAGTCTAAATGGTGAATGATAATCTAGAACACACACCATGTTTATATCAATATCACCTTTAAAAGCAAGTTACAAACATTTATCATTAAAGCAATTTTTATACAATAAACAGTAATCATAAAATGGAGATTTTAAATTCTAGATAGGAAAAGTAAGAAAAGCCAGCTATTGTAATGAATTTCTAAAAAGTTTTACAACAGATAATAGTTAATGAATTCAAATATTTAAAATGGATTCTTGTCATTGTCAAATAGATATTCCATATGTTTTCCTATGATACATGATTTTTCATTCTTATAACATCCAAGCTTTTAAAAGGAAGACAAGTAATTGGTATTTATTACCCAAATGTTTCCTCATACTAAATAAAGCTAATTCTAACTTCCTTAATATCCAATGGTGAGTCATGTCTTATTTACATGATTACAAATTACAAAATAACATTGGGGTTAAACTTTCACAAAACTTGCTTCAAAGATAAATCATAAAAATAGCTAGAATAATTTTTTCTTATTTGAAAAATGCTTTTATATTTTAGTGGGAGTGTCTCATAAAAATTGAATCATGTACAAAAAACCTATTCAACAAGTAATTCCCAATATTCTGTGCGTGGTTAAAGTTATAGGCAGTTTGGTAGGAATTATGTTTCAAATAATGATAATTCTTTTTTAACAAAAAATGTATGTGACTAAATTTTGCATGAGAAAGATAAAATTTTAGAAAAATGATTTCTATATTTTCCAGTGACTTCAATTAACAAGATTTTTTTTTTTTGCAGTCAATTGTCAGTAATTCTAACTTTTGTTTCATAATGCATTAGATTGAATTAAAAAAAAAAACAGTCCTGTAATTCACTGGGTTATGCCTTGAGAGAAAAATATGTTAAAAAAAAGAATTATTTTTTAATTTGTGACACTATCTCTCACGGTGATGCTTTCCCTTCTCCCGCGAGGATACTTTCCTTTAGTTGATTTAAAACAACGGAGAGAGAAATTGATATTGGTGATATTATTAGTGTTTTATTGCATCACGCGATGTGAGCTTAGGAAAAAAATAATAATTTTAGTACCATCAAATGCTTCTAAAAGCACGGAAACATAAATTAAAGTTATTTTGGATAAATATACATTTCTCGTCTTTCATGATTTTCGCCTCTTTCATGTTCAGTATGGATTTCTCTTAGAACTGGAGTGTATTCCACTAATCTTAAGACGCGTTGACAAAACAAGTGTCAGAGTGATTTGATAAGGTCAGCCCGGAGATCAAGGCCGCTACTGAGTACATAGGGTCCGTGCGAATCGAAAATAGAATCAAGCTCCGATATGAGTTGGCAAAATCTCATTCATTGAGCTAAAGACATCTGCAAATCGAGTGGGCAAAGACCGATTTTCATTGGCCGAAGACTGTGAACCTCAGAGAGGATCGAAATTGGTTATAAAAATAGATGCTCGACACGAAAAGTTCAGTTGGAGAGCTAATTGTTCAGATTTTGGGCAGAGCACCACCACTGTCAGCACCTCCACACTCTCCGCCAGCGGCCGCTCCGATTCAACACATTCCGTCAGATTCCGTCAAGAACCCGAAAGAACTTTGCTGTTTTAGAAGTACATTTCAACGCTAACAAAACTTAGAATAAACATTTCATTTAATGATTAGAAGCTTTGATGCTTTTGGCGAACTTTCTCTCTCCGTTGTAAAAATCATTTTCGATGACTGTATATCATTTTCAACAACTGTATTCTTGGGAAAAGACAGCTATTGTTTTTTTTTCTTTATATAAAGACATTCTACGTGGCTCTCCAGGTGTGTTCAACTTTGTTCATTTATTTTATTAATTATTTTTGGTGTCGTGTTTATTTTTTTTCCAAACCACAAGTGTACACCAGTGTCCGGACTGGCTAAAAGGGACGACTATTAAGATTGCAAGATGAGACCTCTGGGATCTAATCACAACGTGGGACAGTGGCTTGTTGTTGTAAAAGACATCCTGTAGTCCAGCTTTTGTGGCAACATCAATGGACAGGATCGTCTCGACCAGCGACTGCAACCAGACCAACCGTACAACCAGGTGGCAGTGTCACCACTGGGATTGTCACGACCATCATCAAGAACGAGTGTCACATTAGACAGACGGCCAATCAGGCTGAGGCATCACAACTGGTTGACGTGACCGAGGATCAACTCTGAGTTACTGCCAAGCGAATTGAGGGCCAGCCGGCCTGGTAGTATCACAAATTCACTCCCTCACAGATTATGCGATCTGCAAAGAGAGCTATATTTTGTGTACAGATATTTTTACTTGTATACAAGTAAATAAATGAGCAAATAAAGGATACTACTTTAAAATTAGTATTTAATAGTCATGTCTCTTAAAGAAAAATCCCGTTTTTTAGTGGTGAAATAGTTGAGTGAAGTCCAGACCACACAAAATTATCATTGTGTCACAAATCATCCATAATATTTTAGGATTCTGTAATTGTCTACTTTTTCAATAACTCTATCAACAATGCACCATTTCAGGCGTTTAAAAAAAATTTTTTTTTTTTGTTCAGTTGTTGAGCATGAGGATGTGTGGATGTTGTAATAGATAACAGTTTGGACTGAGATATTGGAGAGCTATGTTCAAATTCAAGTTAAATTTTGTACATTAACTTACATGCAAATACACTTTGGAAATATGGCTTAAATAGTAGTACTTGTATTTGGATAAATCATTGTTATTCTGAAAAAAGTAATTATTACAATCCAGAATATATTTTGGTTTTAAATAAGCCACTAAGGGTTGATAAGCCATAAAATATCAAAAAATCAACAAGTTGAGCATGAACACAAAATTCACATCATTCAGCATTCTAGAACCCCTTCAATTTGATACCTCTAGCTACAATGTCCCATTTCAGTAACTTAGAAATTATAGGTATACATCCAAAATCAAACTTTTAATATTAATAGATGTCATATCTTTAAGTCTTAGATAACCTCAACAATTTTTTCTATATTTCTCCATTGTTTATGTGGATTGAAAAATTAAGGCCATTTAAAAATAGTAAATGTATAAATGTATGTAGCAATCTACGATGATGCTCATTAACTAGGCTGGGATTTTAAAGAATGACTCTTTTTTTTTGTGCATGACAACTCAAAGATCATTGTGGTGGGTGGGGGGGCATAATTCTTATCATTAAAATACTTAATCATGTATTCACTTTCAGAACTTCAATTCTTTAACTCAAACAGAAGTGGTCCTGGGTATGATGGTAAACTGTATCTGGCAACAAGGCTTCTGATTGGGAGGTTGTGAGGAGCATGCAACAACCTCTTAATTGCTGTTGTTCCCAGGTCAATCCTGACCTAGAGTAGTAGCACCTGTTATGGTCTCAGCTATGGGAAAATAATTACCCCAAACTGGGGTCAAAACACTATGAAAGCATCAAAACGGACTTTTATAGAAAAATATACATTTTTAAAGGAAAAATATTGCCAACAATACATTTTTTTTAAAATTATTAGCATAACACATTTTTTAAGGATAAAAATTACTACTAGCAATACATTTTTTAATACAAAACTAGAAGACATCTTCAGTTTTCTAAAATGAAAAAAAATTTTTATCAAAATTTGACTAAATCAACCTTCTCACTATAACCAAACATTAAAAAATACCTTAAAAACCCACCTTTTTGGCATTAAATAACCCACAGAGGTTGATATGCCATTAAGCAAAACTCAAACTCAAACTTAAATGAAAGTGCTTACTTTGATATCCATAGCTTATAAAAATAGACTTTAATTTTTTCTGGCTCTACAAACACACTTCCAGAATATTGATAAAAATTATACCAGGGTCAGATACTATCTTTTCTAACCAATCAGAAAAGGTTCATGCCTGTTTTCACAGCAACATTTTATGAGCTACTGATTCACCATGAAACCAAAGCAGATTTCAACCACAGAGGCAGATTCAACGAACCAATGAACCCTATGGCAGGCAAAATAAACCGGGCTCTCAGCGGCAACATCAAGGTGCTTCCATCAACAGTGATGCCTTTTGCCAGCAATGAAATCAGCAGCAAAGACTAATTCTCAACTTTTACAATGTGATAATTTGTAGAATATTACCCCTTCAAGCCTATCTCACTTGACTACATATGCGTGTTGTTTTTCTCCATGTGTCTATCTCAACTACTACCTTGTTTTATATCCCAAACAAATTCTCAGTCTCACATGACTGATATACAATATACCAGAATGAGCAAACAACTGAACCTTGTAAATCACAGGAAATGAAAACTCGATTACTTATCTCATATACGTTTTATCTCCATTTATTGTTTTGTCACTTCCACTTTCCATGCTTAAATTTGCATGATCTGATCAAGTGCTTTATGCTCAATGAACCACATTTAATATTGAAATGTATGTTATAAGGTCAACTTACAATGTTGAATATGCTGGAACATCCAATACTGGAAAAAATATCAGTATATTAATGAATAGACCATTGACATTTGAAATCAGTCTTTACTTTTTGCACACATATGGAAGTATGTTTACCTTATCATTTATTCTTTACTTGTAATTCTAGTTCAACCGATGTTATCTAATGCATCTACATTACAGTAAATGAATATAATGAACCTTCACTGGAATTGGAACTCAGTTCCCCAATTTCACATTCTGCACCACCCACACATCTGATATACTCAAGAGATTGCCTGTCTAGGTACTGATCAGGCTCAATGTTGCTAACTTTGATGATTGGACAAGAACTAATGTCTCAAGATAAAATGGATATAAGTCTGTTGTACTAAAGTTAAGTTGTGATTGCATAAAAAGTTATCAGAATTTTTGTTTCCTTTTTCTGCATTTTCTATTGTATAACAAACACTCTCTTTCAAAGGTTTCTTTTTAATATCATATCCCTTTAAGCGATAATGACTCTCCACAGCTTCCTCTTCTTTATTGTCTATAAATTGCCATGCATTCTTGGGAAAGATACTGATTTTCTTTACCCTTCTCCATGGTTTGGAATTTCAGAGTTTTCCTTCTCTTAGATTAGTTGCCACACGAAATTATAAAGCCTTGTCTACTCAACTATTTAACCCATAAGTCGGGGAGAAGAGACAGAATTATATTTTTCCCAAGAATATTTGTGTGAAAGTAAGTGCAACAAATTATCTTGGAATTTAAACTTTGTTCTCTAATTCTACTTTCCCAACCAATATACCTGTTACACTGCCTCTATATATTTATATTTTCAATTTGCATACATGATAAAGAATCCGTTACAATCTACCTCTTTGTTTGATTTGCATTTTCATAGATACCAGCATAAAGCTGATTATGCATTTATGTATGTATAAGATATACTTGAAAACATCAATTTTACCTCATTCTGAGTCATATGCGGGCAAGGTGCAGTAATAATTGATCTTTCTTTGACCATGCCAGGATGCTGTAATGAATGCTGTATATAATAATTTGTCAGTCTCTTTGTTTATTTACCTTGACTACTTGGCTGGACAGGAAATGTAGATGTTATATGTGAGAATCACTCAATTTATGTTAATAAGAACAAGTCAGTGGCAATTAAACAAACTTGTAACATTAAAAAAAGATTGATGGTTGGTGCTTGCTGAGTTGGTGGCAACACAACAACTGGCACTGGCTTCTGAATGGTATCAGAATAAACATTTATTATAAATATGTGTTATGGAAAAATGATAGTTATCAAGGAGATACTAACTAAATGATTTGAAGAGAAGAAAAAGTAAAAATTACTGAAAAATATGTACAACGTGAATATCCTAATAAGAAAAGGACAACTAGAAGCCAAAATATGTAGCCATGTCTTGGAAGAATGATGCTTGGTATTGTAACTATATGATAACATTATTTACATTTGATTCTCCTCATCAGGTGATTGTCTTCATCTTTGTTGTTATTATCACAACATTTTAGCCATTGTGCTATACAGTCTTCTTCAGGTGTTGGGTAGTCCAGACCTAGATTCAGTGGAAACAAAGCAAGCAATGAGCAGTATTAAATAAGAACAAAACAAGATATCCTTAGACATAGCAGAGTAAGAAGAATCTATTCCCAAAAGATTAAATAATGGGTTCAGTTTGAAATTTTTTGAAGTTTACCCAAATCAACAAGCACCTGAAGAAAGCCAGAAGGTATAATGATTGAAACGTTGTGATAATAACAAAAAAAAAAAAAAATGGACATGTCTAAACCTCTGAGATGAGGTAGTATTTACATTATTTACATTGTTCAGACTATTGTCCTCATCTTTATTGCCATGTTTACAATGTTTTGTCCATTGTATGCTTCAGCCTTCTTCAGGTGCTAAGAGTTTTGAACCAAACTCTTTATTTTAATCCCTGAGGTATATCATTCTCATTCCTCAAGGACACATGGCCCAGTGGATGTAGGCATTAATTAGTTCCAGTGACTTGACCCAAAGAGTTGTGAGTTCAATACCAGGCTACAGTAGTGGTGAGCAAATAATTACATGGCTACCAGAAGTAGCATCACACATGAAATGAGAATGATATACCCCAGTGATTGAAATAAAGAGTTAACTTCAAAATTCCTAGCACTTGAAGAAGGCTAAAGCATACAATGACTGAAATCTCGTAAACATGGCAATAAAGATGAGAACAATAGTCTGAGCAATGTAAATAATGTAAAAATGAAGACAACAGTCCAAGCATAAGGAATATAAATAATAATCTGATTGTAGTTGTAAAAAAATCACAGTGGACACTTCTACACAAAAACAATACCTTGTCCTGTAGCAAAAGCTGCTGAAGGCACCAAAGGTGGCAGGACTGCCTTAACTACTGAAGCTGTGTTACTTCCCTTGGTTGATGTCTGATGAAAGCAAGGTATCACACATGCTTTGGCACATATGTAGAAAATTGAACAAGAAAATAAAATTAACTCCTCATCCCAGAATTCAAGCAGACTGTATATTAAAAATGTCCAACCTTGTTACAAACTGACTGCATAGTAACAGAAGTTGGGATGGTTGTGATGCAGGGTGTTGTTGTGAGCCAACAACTGTCACTCAGCAGTCAATGTCCAAGCCAAGAAGTTGTTTACAGTATCTGTTAGGTTATGTTAGTTGATTTAATAACACATTAACCTTTGATCTAGTCAAAGAAAGAGTAAATGTCAAAGTTATTTTATTTTTTTAAACTCTTTATTTCATTTTATTTTTTCCTTTCATGTTAGATTTCATAATCAAAACTATAGGTAAACATCGTTCAGATTTTATAGTCTATAATCAAATTTTATGCAGGAGTTTATAGGTAAAAATCAGTCAACTTATATATACACATATATAAGGGATTTGTGTATATTTACATTTCTATTCATAAATATCGTTTGGTTTTATGCAGACATCTATTGATAAAGATCTGTCAGATTTTATACATGAGTCTGTAGGCAAACATCAATAAAGTTTCATGCATGTGTCTATAGGTAAGCTTCAGTCAGATTTTTTTGTTTTTGTTTTTGTACAAGTATATCAGCTCCAAACTAGAAATCGAAGAGCCAAGTTCGAATTCCAGTTGAATTCGTTGCATTCACTTACATGCAAATACTCTTGTGAAAGGTATTAATCTGTCATTTCTCCTTCCAGCTATGGGTTAAATAGCAAGACAGATTGGATTCTATAGCCTTGGTTGGCAACAAGTCTACCGCAAAAAGAAATGGTAACCTATTGAGTGAAAATATTTTGTCCAGTCAGTCATGTCTCTTTTGAGACCTGATTACCCAAGCCTGTATCATGTACAGCACTTAACTGACTGACTGACTTCATTTAAGCTTTGAAAATTAATTTTTTTTTTTAAATTCTTTCATAAGTAATGTAGAGAAAATTCTACTCAGTGTAATTGAGTTCTAAGTCCCTGACTTTTAAAAATTCTTTTAGTTTTAAAGACAGTATGACTGTTTGTGAAGAAATACTCTCATCAGATATTTAGGATTATGGAAACAGGGATCATTATAATTTTTTATGTCTAAATTTTATGTGTGAATACAGATTACTATAATTGGCAATTTATTTGCACACAGAAGTAGAACACTATGAAAGCAATTCTATATATACACTCATACAAAGCTATAAACTTATATAAAGGGCAGTAGCACCAAACACATCTAAAGACATAGATTTATTCTTGCATCTAAGCAAAAAGCATTTGACAAATAGCACTTAATCTGTGTAACAAAGCCAACTTCAGTTATGAAGAGTTCTATTTCCCACTCAGTTTACAAGCAACAGGAAGATTGAATAATAAGTGGAACTGATGAGAAGTCCAGAAAAAAAATTCCCAGTAAGCAGTCATGAAATAAATACAAGTGTATGAAATTTAGAATTGGTAATTTAATCAGCTGCAATCTTCTGAAAAAAAAATTACTCAGTTGCTTGTAGACGTCTATTGCAAAATATATTTTAATAATTGATGAATTCACTAAAATAAATGAATAAAAAAATAAAATAAAAGACCTAAAATAAGAATGCAATAGTGACTTCTTTTGAAAAATAGACTAAAAAGAAAGAATAAAGAGAAGAGCTCAGAACATGTATAATCCTTGATCTGTCAATAGTAGATATCATTTGTCATAAGATACTACATTAAAGTAGTAGGTGGTTTGATATTTAAATGGGGTGCAAGAACAAAACACAAGATGTTGGAAAAGTGAGACATTATTGTTTCTGTTGTTTATATAAAAGAAATAATAATAATAATAAAAAAATTTGTTGCATTCTTATAATTATTTGATGGGAGGCAACAATATATGCTTTACCCTCAAATTACTTGACTATAAAAGAAATGGTCAAACCTTTTTATAAACAGTCAAATTACATTGAAAAACTTCACTACAAAATCAAAACATTATCTATTTTTCTTTACAAAATGGTTATAAAATCAGAGAATATATTTAAAAGGCAACTATATAGCGTAATGGAAACTTGAGTTCTGATTAACCCATAATATTACGGGGGGGGGGGGGCATCTTAGCATAAGGGAATGAAACAATGATTTTATTTAGTCATGAGTCTTAAAAGATTATTATAATTGTCCTTTTTATTAATTTATTGTAATATTACAAATAAATATAAATATTATATTATCATCATGTATTATAAATGAAAACACAAGACTGAATCCCTTATATGAACATTACTATTTTTTCAACTTCAGATTTTGTCAATCACTGTCGATCAGTGGGTGTGTAGCTTTGGGGCCTTCTCTGAACATGGCTCTACATTCTCACATCCCTTTTTCCTCCCAGATGGACGTTTATATATCTATTGTCATATGTTTTACCCATCTGTGCACATCTTAGCTGCAGTTGGATTTATTATGTGGATTAGGAGGTCATTTCACAGGTCAAATTGTTGATGCACTTTGCTTCTTTGAAGAACATTGAATGCAAAGTCTATTTTGGCAAGGTTTGGAGTAAAACATATACTACACCATGTAGTAAAAGTAAGGAAACTAAAAATAAAGCAAAAAAGAGAGCAAAAATAAATGGGTATACTTCTTCAGATCTGTTTGCGGTACTCCTTGTATTAACTGCAGACATTAAGAATTGCCACAATCCTCCCCATTATGTGCTGATGAGATTAAAGTTTTTATCTGAATTTGGGACTACAATCACAGCACTTCAATTTAGCAATGCCATGTAAGTTATGTTCATCAACAATAACTCACATTAACACATTAAATAAATCAAGAAAAAAAACTCATCTCTAATGCAGGGTTGATGAGGTTTGATTAAGAAAAAACATTCTGACCTTAAACTCAAGTTAAACTCAATCCCCTTAAACTAGTCACTTATACTGTTCTTGTAAAATCAAGCCATTACTGATTATAATTAATTTGGGGAAAGTAATTATTATCCTTTATATCTCCATGGAAATGTGAATTTGTAAGCAGCAACAATATGATAATGATAATATTAGCTGTTTCCTTATGAGGAAACATTTGGCATTCATTGACCAAGCAACCAAAACTATTGTCAGTAGAAATTGATAAAACTTTTGTCTTAAAATAAATTTTCAGGAAAATAAGTTTCTCAAGTCCAGTAGTTATTAACACTCTTTCCAATATTGATGGGTGTTTCCTTCCTAACCTTTTATTTAAAGTAGTGTGAAATTTTGATTATGTCATTATTATTTCTTCAAGTTACATGTGATATCCCCTTTAACTGCTGCTGCTGCTGCTGCTGCTGCTGTTGTTGTTGTTGTTGTTGTTGTTGTTGTTGAAGAAGAAGAAGAAGAAGAAGAAGAAGAAGAAGATCAAATGATGTGGGTTGTGTTACTTGGTTTAATTCTTTAGCCCTAATCCACAAAGTTTAAAGAAGTGTAGTCTTCACCTAGACCCATAGGCTTCACTCACTCAAAGCCAATTTTAACAATTGATTTGAAACAGTGGTTGTATATAGCTAACAGTTTATATATTTCTGAACAGGTTTGACATCATGAATGACATTCATATGAAAGTCTCAATCAAACAAGGCTGTTTAAGGAAATAACTCAAGTTGCCTGGACTTTTCAAAAGCCAAAATATTAAGAAAACAACAGCTAAGAGAGAGAGAGAGAGAGAGAGTATAATGTTAACATTGAGAAATTTAGACAGTTTAGATATTTCTAAATATGTTTGGCATCATGCATGACATCCATATGAAAGTCTTGATTTGACAAGGCTGTTAAGTATATAACTCAAGTTGCTTGGACTTTTCAAAAACCAAAATATTGAGCTAACAACAGCTACAAATGATAAAGAGAGTATACTGTTAACATTGACAAATTTAGATGGTTTCACAAATTTAGGCATACATTTATTGGATAATAAAAAATAAACATTAAAATATTTGAGAAACAGACAGAATTCATTCACACTCAAGCTAGTAATTTTTGTTATATCAGGAGTTATAGCTAAATGCCCTATATGAGGGATAATAAATTTTCAATTTATAGCAAGGTCATCATTTAATGAAAGCTTTGTTTGAAACTTTATTAATTTATACTTAATGAATAAGTGTAATATAACAATCTGGCCCCACCCGAGGAAGGCTGATGCAAGCAGGGGTGTTTCCGGTCGTTGAAAGGAACGGATGTTTGTTTGACCTTATTTCCGGCAGTAGCGGAAATAACTACAGAGGCAAACAGAACAGGTGTCTCTGAGAATTACGTAGGCGTGCGTGGGCGAGGCAAAACCGGAAGTCCCGGTTTGGAGATTATAAAAAGACCTCGGCGCACGGATTCACCAGACAGGAGACCAGAGTAGCAGTAGAGAGAGAGAGACACAACAGATACGACGACACTCCCGTCAACCCTTAGAAGCGCGCTCTCTCACTCTCTGTTCCCTAGGCTACACGGTTCATCGTCATTAATAAAAATATAACTTATATTTTTATATATATGCGTGTTAGTTGTTTATTGATATACAACATAAGTTTATGAATACACACTTAATTTTTAAAATTATTGCTTAAGAGATGTTGTGATAATGCTGTATTAAATTCAATAGGTAAGATTTTCTGATGGTTTTTTCTAAAGGCCAAAAGAGGGCCTTTGGTTCTGCTAAGAGATTTGAACTGCATATATTAAATTATACCTTATTTAAAAATTGTCACCATCATCATATTTTAATTTTAATATCAAAGTGAGGGAGGATTTTACAAAAGATTTTATATACCAGCATTTTTATTATAAATTTATTTGTCTCACTTTTACTGCAGCAATAAACACAGACATAATATAAAACTATGGTTTTCTTTTTCTCAAGGCTTATAACTATAATATTGTCATGAAATCAATGTTTATGCTGTTGCTCATACTAAAAATGCTAAAACAACATGATTTTTAAAAGTTTTGAGTTTTCAAAAACTAGGGGAAAAAAGTAGTGCAAAAAGATCAGAACTGGTTTCTGGCCAGATTTCAATCAAATATCTATTTCAAATGGTTATATAAAAAGATAAAATTTAGTTTAGCTAACCTGACAGACACAAGGTAAGTGTCTAGTTTAGTATTATGTTTACATTGTAATTCAAAACCCTTGTATAATAAGCAAAAGATAACTATTTCAAATTAAAAGATCAAATGGCAAAAAGAAACATACCATGCAAAGGCTTGATGCCAGTCTTCTGGTTTCAAACATATTTCAAATTTTCAAATGAATAAACATAAACAATAGCCAATAAAATCAACTCTCACCAATTAATAAACATAGGTTTCTGGAGCCTACATGAGCCATATAAACCAGACATCCATTCAACTCAGCAGAAAGACATACCAGTAAAGAGACACAAGTCAACCTCATCATCCTGTCTTTCTCACCAGAGCAACAGCAGAGTTCCTTTAAACTTGTCTCCCAATTACAATTTCTCTCTTCCTCACTGAAAGACTATTAATGTTCATTTCCTTTTAAATCAGAGAGAACTTTCTAAACAAACTTTTATTTTGAGAGTAGTTACAATTAAGAATGTGTGTATTTTACATTAAATAAATATTGTCATTTTATTTAAACACACAGCAACCCTTTCTCTCATTTTTTATTCAACAAATACATATATATATATAAATTTCTAAATTAAAAATTATTTTCATATTTATTTCTTTATAAATTGGTAAATGATAAATCTTGCATTCTTGCTTAAGAAACTGGCTAAAGTGGTGACCACAGCAATAAACTGTTGTGGTTGCAAGCCTGAAATAAAGGCAATGTATTTCATCACTGCCAGTGAAAACTTCTCTTCGGTGCATAAATCATCAGCTTGCATACTCTCTTCTGCCCAAGATTGGCAACTGAGAGTAGACCTCATAAGCCACTTGAAATTTATGAAGCAGATAGCAACAACTTCCCTATGTCTGGATTTAGTAATCTGGTCATTGAGCTCAAGGCAGGTTATTATGATCAAATTCACGTTACCTTAGGAGGAGAATCTGGAAGAAGCCTTTGAAAAAAAACTTGGAAAATACCAGGTGTTGGTTGAGAAATGCAGGTCTAACCAATGGTGGACTATATATCTGGTGGACTATATATCTTCTAACTAAAGTTGGACATCGTGGTTTTGTAGGAAGATCCTTATGCAGAGCTTTAAGCCGGCTTGGAGCCAATGGGAGGAAAAAGAGAAAGGCCATTAGGACTGTTTCAAAATCTGCAGAGAAGGCCTTGCAATGGCTATGGATTAAAAGATCAGACCCATGGAGATCTTTGACGAAGATCACTGTTTGAGAGGAGGCTCAAGGAAGAGAAAAAAGAATGTGTATGAGTTTTTTAGTAAGGAGTGATGGGAGAAATTAACTACTGAAATCACTTAACAGTTACGTCTGGAGAAGATCATTAAGAGTATGGATCATTCTCTTTGTTGTTCCAAGAAGAAGAAAGACAAGTATTCAGTTAGTTCTTTTTTGTCACGTCTTGGCTGAGGCAGAAGTGACATATGGTGTATCTGGAAAAACAAGTATTCAGTTTAATTTTTTGTCTCATTTTGGCCAAGGTGGAAGTGACATACAGCATTTCTGATTGGACCCTTGATATTTCATAACAGATAGTTCCAGTTAAAAATCAGTTGTTGTGTGCTTGATGATTACAAAATCACCTGCTGGAATAGCTTTGTTTTGGTAGGTCTCTTTGGGTGAACAAGAATAATGTTGAAAGACCTGTAACTTGTCATGATCCTAAAGTATAACATCACTGATGAGGTGATCATGTGCACTTGTAAGAGTATATTCATGACAGAATTGTATTAGGTTTTTAGAATGTTATCAATAAAATTAATATAAAATAAACAATCTAATAAATAGTGTTTATCTCATTTTTCATCACTGGTGGCACAACTCTGAGCTGTGGAAAAATGTATATTTGTTATTAATATATATTGTGAATATATATATATATATATATTCACAATGATGAATTTTAAGTTTCACTCAACTTGGTTGATATTCTGATGGCAGCAGATTTCATCTCTGGTAAGCTTGATTGACTTTTTCTGAACATTTAATTTTCAAAAATTTAAATTTTCTTTTTTTTTTGTATAAAGTTTTGAGTAAATTTTAAAATATACTTGTGTAAGTTAAGATTTCATTTAAGTCTTTTAGTCATCCTGGCAGCAAAGGCTGAATTTTCTTTTTTTTATTTTCCTTTGAATTTTTAAGGAAAGGTATCTTAAAATTCTCTTGTAGTGACTATTAAGAGATCTCCTGACTAAATCAAAACTTAGTAATTTTTTTTGTTTTAACTTTTTAAATTAGAGTAGATAGACTCTACTATTGTCCAGTTCACACTTCTTCCTCTTCTTTTGAACAGGAGTAGAGCCTCATCCCTTGTTTTCTGTGTAGGAAGGGGTTCCTAGTTTCTTTACTTTCCTCAGGTCTTAAGAGTAGTTTTATTGTAAACTTTTTGTAATGTGTGTGGAGGGTGGCAATGTCTTTTCATTCTGTATTGAGTATTGGGCTGGTAGTTACCTGGTTGCTGCTTCTGACTGATAATTAGGAGCCTGAACTCTTGCATAGCATCTTGAGAGGCTGCTCTGTTCAATAAGTGCCTCCAGTGAGCAACCCTGCTGCAGTCTGCGCCAGTTTACTTCCTACACATGTTGTATTTGACAACTGACTGATACTACTAATCTAGGCCTCTCCTTACCAAAAAATCTCTGATTATGACATCACACAAAGTAAGAAATAAAACTAAACTAGTTAAACAAAAATCACCTAAACCTGTTAACATCTCTTTCTCAAACATACGTGGTATCCACACCAACTTTTGCAGCATTGAATCCTTGCTCCACATAAACTCATCTGACATTTTAGATCTCTGTGAAACTAACCTTGACCCTTCTATTCCTTCCTCTGAAATCTATATCCTTGGTTACCTTTCCATCATTAGGAAGTACTCCAGCGTTCATATGCATGGAATTGGCATTTATGTCAGTGAACATCTCCCTCTAGCTAGGGTGATTTCTCTTGAATCTGCAGATCGTTCCTAAGTATGTCTTCATCGCTCTCTACTAAACTTGGTTAGCTATCTTTTTTTCCTCTATCACTTCCCTTTATCTCTAGACTGTTCTGTACTTGGCAGCATCTTGAACAATATAGATAAGGCCATTTCCTTTCATCCATTTGTTCATATATTTGTGTTTGAAGACTTTAATGCTCACCATGCCAAGTGGCTGGAAAACTCTATCACAAATCTTGCTGGTGTTCATACCATGAACTTTTCAATCACTCAGTCCCTTACGCAAGTGGTGGATTTCCCCATGCGTTTCTCTAATAACCCTAATGAACCTGACTCACTGCTAGATCTCTGTTTCACTTCTATCCCTGACTCTTGCCATGTCATGCAGCTTTGCTCTCTTGGCAACTCTGATCATGCTGTGGCTTCTGTTAATATCTGCTTCCACTTCCCTTCCCCTCCAGGAACCTTCAACCAGTAGAATATTTTACTGCTACCAAAGAGCACATTGGGGATTGTTCCGCAATTTCCTGTGTGACACCCCTTGGAACAAAGTTTTTAGTCTTCCCATTGAAAACTGCATCTGAGATATCCTCTTGGATTAAAGCTGGCATCAATGCTTTCATACCAGCCAGGAAGTTATGACTTAAATCCCATTCATCCCTCTGGTTCTCCCCTGCTTGCTTGGCTGCTATTGCCCTCAGGAATCACTTCCTCCGGCTTTGCAAGAGCCACGCGTCTGACCATAATAGGTGCCTTTTTGCCTCAACTCGTAATGAGTGCAAGAGGATCCTAAATGATGCTGAGCTGTTGTTTGCTGACTGAATAAAGCTGCATATAGCATTCCACAAGTTCAGCTCCAAAGACTACTAGTGGCTCTGTAAAAAATGTGTTAAACAACAGCAAATCCTCAATCCCTACTTTAATCAATAAATTTGAGGACTTCACATCTTCAGCAGAGAAAGCTGAGTGCTTTGCTTGCAGATTCTGTACCAACTCAACATTTGATTTGTCTGGGGTATCAACACCTGACTTCCCACCTAGAACTGAGGCTCAAATGAGTGACATTTGCATTACCCTCTCGCTGTTCTCTAACATCATTTTAATGCTTGAACCCCATAAGGGGAGTGGAGGTGACAGAATCCAAATCATTATCATAAAAAATGTACCCCTGAATTCTCCTCTGTCCTCTCCAAAATCTACAACTACTGTCTCTCTGCTTCTTGCTTTCCTGCCTGTTGAAATACCTCCTCTGTTGTTTCTGTATTTAAGAACTCTGGAGAATTCTCTGACCTTTCTAATTATAGCCCTGTCAACCTCCCACTGATTTTTGGTAAAGTGTTCAAGGCTATTATCAATGCTGAAATGGTTCAGCATCTCACAGCTCACAGCCTCTTCTCTGATAAACAGTATGGTTTCTGCTTCACTAGGTCTACTGCTGATATGCTAACAACTATCACAGAATATATATACCAGAGCTCAAGCTGTTGCCCTAGATATCTTTAAGGCATTTGACAGAATCTAGCATGCTGGCCTTCTATGAAAGCTACAGAGCTATGATATAACAGGATGCTTGTTTGATCTAATTCAGTTGTTCCTTTCAAATTGTATAATGAAGGTAGTATTGAACAGGCATGCTTCCAGATATTATCATATGAACATGGATGTACCTCGAGGCTCTGTTCTAGGTCCTACACCTTTTCTGATTTTCATCAACCATCTCCCTGATGCAATCAGATCCCAAGTAGGCATCTACACTAATGACACCACCATTTACTCCAACCTCAATAAGAAATCTGCTGAGGCTGACAAAGCAAACCTCGCTGCTGATCTTGAAAAGGACCTCCAATCTGTGGTGGACTGGGGTAAGAAATAGCTCGTAAATTTTAATGCTTCCAAAATGAAGCTGCTATCCTTTAACCACCAGCAACCATTGCTCCTACACCCCATCAGCATGGATCAGGCTAGATTCCCTGAAAGCAAAACTGTACCTCCTAGGCCTAACTCTGTCATCTAACCTCAAGCGGAATGACAACATTGAATCCATTGCTAAATCTGCTGCCTGGAAGATTGGTTCACTGTGTAGAGCCAAGAAGTTTTTCTCGTCTGAATCCATCTTGCACATATATAAATCTACCATCCACTCATGCATTGAGTACTGCTGTCACATCTGGTTAGGTGCCCCTGCTATTCATCTTGAGGTTCTTGACAGAATCAAAGAATCTGCAATGTAATCAATCTCAACTCCAGTCACTTTCTCAACAACGTAATGTGGCTTTCCTCTGTCTCTTCTACAAATAATTTCACAGCTTCTACTCCAATGAGCTTGGCTCCTTGATATCCCCTCTGCATGAATTTACTTTAGCTACTAGTCTAGTAACTAAGTTTCTGCCATTTTAGAGTGAAACCAATCAAATGTAACCAAAACTTCTACTCCATCAGCTTCTTTTCTCAAACTTCCAACCTGTGGAATTCCCTTTCGTATACTTGCTTCCCTGACAGCTACAATCTTCAAAAATTTAAATGCAATTTCAATTGCCATTTCTAATCTTCTTGACTCATATCCTTTTCATGACAGCCCCTGTATCATGTTTTTATTCCTTTCCACTCTACTCTCATGCAGCTCTCTTCACACCAGTGTTCTCTTCTTTCTTTTATCCATTCTCTGACACTCCCTGTAACTTGTTCCTCTTTTTCATCATTCTCCTCTTATGTAAGCCTCTGTACACAAGTGTCAGTACTACTTTGCTTGGGGCGAAATGATTATAAAAATATATATATATATTGATTACACTACCATGGTTTCTACCATTTTGGTTTCAACAGCCAATTT
Organism: Ascarosepion bandense; assembly: GCA_037127315.1. Taxonomy (NCBI): domain Eukaryota; kingdom Metazoa; phylum Mollusca; class Cephalopoda; order Sepiida; family Sepiidae; genus Ascarosepion; species Ascarosepion bandense. Next base: position 746,733 of record JBBBDQ010000197.1, on the reverse strand, counting down.
GTATTGATTGATTGCTTAATGGTTAATGCGTTTATAAGTTCATAACTGGAAGTTCAAAATAAAGGAGTGGTTTGTTATTGGAAATCTTTTCTTCTGGGTTTGTATGAGCCTAAAAGATATTTTCTATTGTGCCTACATCTGCACATTATTTTGGATCTTTCATTTAGTAGCATTTGTCATTCTGGAAATAATACTATAGGCCTGAAAAATCAGTGATCTTATCTCTATCACATCAATGCAGGACCCATGCTTGGCTGAGATGCCGAAAGTTTGTCATTTGACTCCCGTGGCTTCTTAGCAGGTAAGCCCTCAAATACAACAAATGATAAATTGGTGTAAATGTCTCTCATTGAAAGAAAGTGATAAGTAGAATAGTAAACGTTGTCCACAGAGGCATACAGTAGGAGAAGGAGGGTGAATTGTGACTTACTGCAGTGATGGCCTTTGGCAGATTGACTTTTGGAGATGAAAAGTTATGTTTCAACAAGCATTGTGAATCCTGGCTGTTGGGCCAAAAAACTGCCAAAGAGGTCCTTTTGATGGGCTTCTATGTTCTTTACTTAGGCTCAGATCAGCTTCAATTTTTATTTTGTTTCATTAGGCAGGAGTGGGTGGTATTTAGTGGAAATTCTGGATTGTATTTTTCTTTGAGTGTGTAAGTAATGCAGAAGCTATGAGCTGAGCCAATGTGCAGTTGACTGAATTTTTAGTTCAGCCTTGGGTTTCAGAGTGTTCACATCCAGCTACTGGTAAAAATTTGTGTTAGATGAATCAGAAGAAGATCTAGTTTTAGAAAGATTATAACAGAAGCTATGGTGTCATTCCATTTGGAAAAAAATAAAATAGTACAGCAAGCTTCTCTTTAAAAAAAATAAAGGAACACTTTTCATCAAAAGCACATCAGATATATATGATGCAATTAAAAGAAAAGTGTGAAGAATGCAATTTCCAAATCCTTAGACAAAGTAATCAAGAAGTTTATGAGCTCTAGTTGTAAAATTTTCAATACTGTTTACAGTTTCACTAAATGAAACAGACTGTTTTCTGATATTGAACAATTGATAGAACTACAAATAAAGAATAGGTTAGAAGTAGGAAAGGAGCTCCAGTCTTGACAGACTGCTGAGAAAATTGTTGATCATATTACAAAGAACATTAAAAAGGAAGTATTCAATAAAATAATTTAAAGATTTGTGTTATAATTAATTAAGTCTCAACAATATTATGTTGGTTGGTTGGTTGTTTTGTTTTATGGCATATCAACCTCGGTGGGTCATTTATTGCCAACTAAATTTTATTTATTTATTGTTGATAATATCTTTTTTTCTTTCAACAATTTATTGTTGTTTTTATATAAGTTTTGTGTCTAGTAATACTTTTTTCTTTTCGAGTATCAAGGTTCATTGAGATTTGTTTTTCAGGGCAGGGTCCCCAAGTCCTACCCTATTATTTAACCCATAACTGGAGGGAAGGGATGGATTAATACCTTTCTCAAAGGTACCAGTGCTTAAGTGAATGCAGGGTATTCAACTGGAATTTGAACTTGGCTCACCGATTTCCCTTTCCAAGCCAATATCCACTGCACCACAACGCACATCCGTCACTATACGCTTACAGCACCTGGTATTCCCAAGTGGTCACCAGGCTCAACGTTGCTTAACTTTGGTGATTGAGTGAGAACCGGTGTATTCAATGTGATATGGCCGTAAGCCCACAATATTATGTAAACCAGTACTTATCAAAATCTAAGATAGTTTTTCACCAACAATTTTTGTTGATTTGGTGGAATTACAAGGCCAAGATGCTGAAACCATCTGCACTTCTCTACTACAAAGTCTACATTCAGTAGGAGATCATGTTCAATATTTGAAGTATAATTTAGTTGAATTTTGTTCAAATGGAGAAAGTGTGATGTGGGAGAGGAACTCAGCAGGGAGTGTTAAAATAAAAAATGATTTTCTTGAGATCATTATTTGGCATTGTTTGATGAAACACTTCAGCTCATTTTAGAGGATTCTATCAAGGATGTAAAGCAAGTGAATCACATTAAAACATTTATTGATGAAATCTATAAGATTTTTCACTAGTCTAATAAAAATTAAATGTTACTGATGACAATTTTAAACAAACTGGGAATTTAAATCCTGAAAACTGGAAAAAATTTTGGCCCAAGATGGGCAGCATGTTGTCATAGATTTATAGTTACAACATGATGAGCTTAACCAGCATTTATATGATTATTTTCTACTAATGAGAAATTTGCAAGAATAACCAAGCATTCTTCCAACAATTCTTTTATGAGAGATCTGGCCTTAATGATCGATAGAGTGGAAGAGATTTCTGTGTTGTCAAATACTTTTTAAGGAAGATGTGTAAATATATTACATGCTGAACAATTTATTAAAAGAATAATCAAAGTATTCAAATTTCTCAGAGAGATCAGCATTACTTATAAGAATAAAATAAATGAAACTATCTCTTTTAAAGAATATCAACATATTAATTTTTCTGAAAACAATGTGAGTCTTTGTGGTGAATATGGAATTAAATGTAACTCTCTTCTCGTCACTGTTTACAAATTTTGCAATCCAGTGTGAAATCAAATTTTGATCCATAGGGAAAAGGACTGACCCCATACTGAAGGAAAAAGATGAAGCCAAATTTTGTGATCTGGTGTTAATTATTTTTTAACCAACAAAAGGGAGCAATTTACAAAACTGAGAGAAGTTATCAAGCCTGTGTAAAAAGTCTTTTGCTAATACAGAAAGAAAGAAAGTGGAATCTGTCAGATGGGAGCAGAGATCAGATCTCCGCTACAATGTAAGGGAGAAATTTCCAGCTGCTGAACCAGACATGTCTCAACAACATACATTCCCTCTTCTTCTCCTTCTCTTGTACTATTTTACTTTATCTCTTCTTCTTCATCCTCACCATTCTTGCCGTCAACAAAGAAAACAACAATAGCAACAACAGCCACAAGTCACTTCAACTGACTCTTATAAACTAACATAGATAAGTACAGTTTTTCTTTATTGCTTTATCTTCCTTTTCACTTTCTTACCATTTGCTAAAAGAAAGAAAAGAACACAGACTTTATTACTACCCTGTTAATCTTTGTCTGCATACACACATTTCACTACAACTAAGAACTCTGGATTTATTTAACTCCCATACTACACTTTTTCTTTGAACATTTACACACTTAATAATTTCACTTCCTACAAAATTGATGTTATTCTCTTCTGTAAATAAATTTCTATTTAAACATACAAATGAAACACTTTTATCCTTTCCAACCTTCTGATGATGATAATCCTAACTCATGGGGTGCTATGTTTGGAACAAGGCAAATTTAATAAGCATGACTGAGCTCCACTATATCTTCCTCATCAAAAGTTACTGAATGCAGTGACAATAAATATGAGATTAAGATGGATGAATTGCAATGTCAGAAGCAATAACTCTCATAAGATAAATCATAAAATTCACGAATTAGTTAATATTGAGAACTCAGATTTGTGAAATATTGAAGAAGATGCAGCTCTCTGGAAAGATTCTGAAGAGAAGTTTCCAGATTTTGTAAAGTATTTCAGAAGGAGATCTCTATTAATGATTTCCATGATTACATTAAAAACATAACAACAAATTACCATAAACATGCTATATCTTAAACTATTCAAAGAACTAAAAATATAATTAATACCATTGTTTTAAGTTCTGCAAAGACTGAAAGAGGGTTTTCTGTGATGAACATAATTTATTCTGAAAAAAGAAATCATCCTGAGTTTAAAAATATGGAAATCTAACCATAAATTTGATAGATCTTCTTCCACAGATCTTTAAGACTGCAGCAGTTCAACTTGAATGTGTCTTAGAAACTATAACACATCTGATGACACAGCTGAAGAGAAATATGATAAGACCAGAATTTCAATCTGGAAATATCTTAATAAATGTTTTCTATTAAATTTTTAAAATGGTTTAATTCTTTGTCATTTATTTCCATTCACAAATTGAAAAGAAAATAACCAGGATAGGTTTCTAAAGATTACCTGCCTTAATAGATCACACACACACACACACACACACACACACACACACACACACACACACACACACACACATATATATTTTCCTTTCACACACCTTTCTTTTCATTTTTCTTGAGCTTATTTTCTTACCTTTTACATATCACACCGTCTTCTTTCTCTCACCCCACTTATCTCTAATTCTCTCCAATTTAACCATCATTAATGCCCACCATACACTTTTGGGAATAGTTTGCATTCATATCTTAGATATAGAAACTTATAATTAATACTGAATTTTTTAATATATATATTTTTATAATTAATATTGGATATTTTGGTTGGTATTTTTGGGTTAATATTTTAGTATAGTTTTCTCATTCAAAAGTTATAACTAATTTAGGCAGCTACAACTCCCTGATCTGAGATAAAATTAAATTTTTAAATTGATAAAATTAAATTTTTATAATTAATATTGGATATTTTGGTTGGTATTTTTGGGTTAATATTTTAGTATAGTTTTCTCATTCAAAAGTTATAACTAATTTAGACAGCTACAACTCCCTGATCTGAGATAAAATTAAATAAATCTCATAAATACAAATGAAGACTACTCTTACTGATTTTTTAAAACCTAACTAATTCCAACTTAGAAGAGCCAAAGATAGAACAGATATTACACACTGATCATCAATAGAAAGTGTAATGGTCATACAGATAATCAGAATAATATTATCATGTATTTATTTATATTTTTGTTGCCTATCCTCATCTTTGTTGCATATTCACACCACTACTTCTGCTGGTTCATTTTCTAGTCTTTTTCAGATAGATGCATCCACTGCAGAGTGTTGTTGTTGGCCTTATTTGGCATGTGTGTGTGTATGTGTGTGTGTGTGTGTGTGTGTGTGTGTGTGTGTGTGTGTGCTATTATAGATGTTGGACAAACCTTAGTTCCAGTTTCTCAGAGACAGTGGATAATCTGACATGATGAAAAGCTTGAACAAGGCCAGTATACTCAAACCTTTGTTCAAGATAACTTGTGACTTCATATTAGTACAAATATTGACAGCTTCCAAACAGTTTTGTCTACCCAAATTTACTCACTGGCTTAGATTTACTGGTTTAGTTTTCAGACACTTTCTGAAGTGTCACAAACTGGAATCATCTTCTCAGGCTAATATTTTCACCTCCACAACAAATCAACCATGGTGAAATTCAAATACCAGATCTCATGGTCAGAACACTAACATCCTAACCATTTAACCACACACCATAAGTGGGTCAAGGTTAGTACAAAGCTACAATAAGGTACTTACTGAAGAAGAAAATCACTATAAAATAGTATGTGAGATTAGCTTATTAACTCTCACAATAGTAATATATAAAAAGGCAAATATAGAGGCAATAGATATCTAGAAATAGTTTAGTCTAGCATAAGGACATAATCAATCAGAAAGATTGTGATACCTATCATAGTCTTCAAGAGTATTCTATTACATTAAGATCTTGGTGCCCTACTTTTCAAACCTGGAGCTTGGTGTATAAAACAAATATTTATTCTAACCAATCAGTTTTTATTAGCTCTGACCTTCACTGAATATACATTACTCTTGCATAAAAAGGTGCCAAAATCAATAAACTACTTTGTTCTGCAAACAACTTGCATATAGTCTGTTTTTCACTAGACTCTATGCATGATTTCATTTGCCACAAGTCCTCACCTCACTCTCTTGAGAGATTGCCTTGTTGAGTAGACCCATGTTTGAACTCTCAACAACTTGCGTCTGTGATGATGCAACTGACCTACTAGTGAACTTTTCGCAACCACTTATCATGTTATTACCACTGGGCCAATAATAATATTTAGATATTATTTTAATTCAGTGCTCTTTTTTCCCTGCCAATTTCACAACTACTCCATGACAAACTGTTGATCTTGATGAAAACATCAACAAGCATGCCCAACCGAAAAGTATCACATTGAATGATTAGATATTGCATATTTTTACCAATCAATTTACAAAGGTTCTTGATCTAACCTTTCACAAAAATTCTGATGTTTTGTCTGTCAAATGCATTCATACAAGAAAGGTGGTCATATGCATGAAGTGTCATAAGCCATCAACTGAATAAATATTTGTTGCAAGTGGTATATTGGCCTGCAAACAGATATTGAATGATGGAAGACAATCAGTTAGTTAAGTACTATATGTGATACACACTTTGAAAGAGCATGTCTTGAAAGATTATCCTGCAGTAGGTTACCATTGCTTTCTATGGTAGACTGGTTGTCAACCAAGGCTATAGAACCCAATCTGTCCTATTATTTAACCCATAACTGGAGGGAAGAGACAGATTAATACCTTTTCCAAGGGTATTTGTGCATAAGTGAATGCAAGGAATTCAACTGGAATTCGAACAACAGCAAACAAAACAAAGATTTGAATAAAAAAAATATTGCCAAGTTTATTTTTATTAAAAAAAATAAATGAACAAAAATAAAGTTACAGTGCACTCAGCAAAAAATATATCTTCATGTACATGTAGAGGGTGAGAAGAGCGTTGTCCTGAGATGTACAGTTTTGTAATCAGTAAGGAGCATAATGCATATTGTTGCTGCTGGTGAGGATAGCTGGAGTGGCTGGAGATGTGTCACAAGGTTAGGTTATAATGTGGAGAACACTCAGACCACGGACAAAAATTGCTCAGCTTCTTCACCCATTGATTGCACTGGACTCAGAAAGAAAAAAAGAAAGAAAGAAGGAAAGAAAAGGGCAAACCTATAGAAGAATCTATTTTACCCTTTTCCTTCCCTCTTTCTTTCTTTCATTCTTTCTTTCCCCCATAATATTACTTTTAACAATTATGAATTAAACCCCTTTTATTTTTGCCCCTACATTGCTTAATTTTTTATTTTAACTCTAAATTTAACTTTTTAATTTTTAATTTTTATTTTTATTTTATTTTTATTTAAAATTTTCATTTTTTATCTACATGTATGCAGAGTTTATGTTCCGCAGCAAATGTCTTCAGTCTCTCATTGCCTGGCTTTCCTATGTTGCTGGTGATTTACTGGAATGCAGACAGATATTGAACGATGAAAAACATTAATAAACAAAACATAGACTTGAGTAGAAAATATATTGCCAAGTTTATTTCCGAAAATGTTTTATTTAAGAAAATACATCAACAAAAATAAGGTTATAGTGCACTCAGCAAAAAATATCTCTGCATACTCATGTAGAGGGTGAGAAGAGTGTTGTCCTGAGAAGAACAATTTTGGTAGTCACTGAAGAATGTTGTCCTGAAAAAGACGGTTTTGTGGTTGCTGAAGAGCATTGTGCTAAAAAGGACAGTTTATTGCCTATGGTCGATGCTGGCAAGGATGGCTAGTGTGACAGAAGCTGAAGATGATGATGATGATGATTGGCTGACTAGCTAGCTGAAACTGCTGCTGATGGGTGGAGCTGTGGGTCAACTGTCAGCTGCTGGAACAGATAGAAGATTTACCCTACTCCCCCACTGGAGTGAGTTGTGACACAAGCTGGTAGATGGACATTGCTTATCAAAGCTGGTCAAAAGCTAGTCTTAGCTGGTCATTGTTTCCAAACCTAGCTGGCGAGCAGGCAGTGAGTATCTGAGAACAGATCCTACACTTTGATCCTAGTCATTTGGGCAATAGGAAACTGGCCTCTTTATAACCTGAAACAGCTTTATAATAATTGCAGGTCACGTATTTTTCTTTTGGTTGTTTTAAAAAAATGTGGGTGTGCCAGCAATATATGGACACCTTCATAGAAAGTCCAGATGCCCCATGAAATTAGTTGACAAAACAGATCTCATTTGCAAAGATCATCAGAACCAATGAAATACACACTATATTATCAGCCATCATTGTGTTTGCCACATGACATACAAGCCACACAAAGTGTTCCACTGCATAGAAACATATCCTCACCAGCTGAATCTACAAAAAAATGTGAGACACTTTTTGGAATTCACACACAGGCTAAGAAAACAACATACCTGAAAGACTGTGAAACAAGTCAAAGACAGTACATAAAACTATAAAAGGAGAGATGTCAGATTATTGTTTAATATATGCTCCATTGCATTACTGTGTTGTGTTGCTTCGTTTTGGTATAATTAGAAGATAACACAAATTTGAATTAATGATGTTTATTTTGGTATAAAACTTTAGGTTTTTACATCAAGTTACAACCTTTAAATTTTGTGTGGATACAGGAGCAGACTAGCTAAATTCTCTTCACTGTGGGATGCTAGTAGTAAACGAGCCTATCCCTTCTGGACTCTAGTCGTCAACTGACTAGCGTCTTCCTCTTTTCAAATCTCCTACACAAAACTACTGTCCTTAACTCCTACTTCTTACTCCTACTCTTACTCCTACTCCTACCAAAAGAAACGGTTCCTTATTTTGCCGCCCAATTTTGAATTCTTGGCGTCAGTGTGTCTATCTTTTTCTATTTTTAGAACATTCACCATTTTATAAACCATAACAACTGCTTAATGCATGCTTCTTACTCAATGTTAAGGAACATGATTATCTCCCCTTATGTATCTTAGCTCTCCCTCTCTCTTGTCCTATACCTAAATAAAGCTGGTCAAAAGTGAACTTTCTCTCTCCTTAAACTTGTGTTTGTTGTTCTTTCAATAACTTAATGTAACACCCAACCTATTATGTATGCGTCAAATGTAGTACATTGAATGATTAAGTGTTGCATATCATATCCTAGTAACTTTTACCAATCAGTTTACAAAGGAGTGCCAAAAAGTCCTTGACCTATCTATGAAACCCTTTGTAAAATTAACTCAAGGAAAGAAACCCACAGCTAACCTCATGTTCACCAAACTGTTGCTACTAGGTCAGGGGTGGTGTTGAACAGAAACTAAAGATGTTAAGAAAATAGACAAGCATGAAAGTGAAATAAAACAAAATAGTGATATCTATTCTACCAGGAACGTCTTTCTCCTGTCGAGAAAATTTCAAGGAGTGTTCTTAAGAGTCTCCGGAAATAATGAAGGAAAAATTGAACTTACTCTGCCAGTGAATTAGTAAGTGAGTCAAATGCAGTATCCACACTATTTGTGTTTATTGCATGCAATGCTAGCTTAATCATCCTGTCATGATATTGGCCTGCAGTGAAAGAGAACTAGCCTCTTTTGGCTCACACCACATATGATCCTTGTATTTATTTTTACATAAGCCCAAATGCTGAAAAAGGGTTACTTTTGCTGAATGTGTTTTTACATATGTATATCTGGCAATGTCTATCTGGATGTCTGTTTTGGTGCAATTGGAAAAGGTATTCATTTGTCTCTTTTCTCTAGGTATGGGTTAAATAGCAGTACAGATTGGGTTCACTAGCCTTGGTTAGCAGCCAGTCTACCACAAAAAGTAATGGCAACCTACTGTGGGAAAATATTCTGCACAGTCAGTCATGTCTCGAAAGAGACATGATCACCCAAGCGTGTATCATGTATGGCACTTAACTGACTGACTGACTGATATCTAGCAAAGAGGTTTAACATCTGTTACAGTTTCATAAAAATATCTGATGTTTTGTCTGTAAGTTATAGCTGGATTTAACACCCTGGCAAGTAGCCCTAACAAAGAAACACAAAAAATAAGTATGAATAAAACATAACCTCAATAAAATGAAACTAAAAACTTTTTATTCAAACAATTAACAAAAGTTAAAAAACAATGTTCACAAAATGATATAAGATTCAACATACAGACTTATTGTATTTGTAGTAAATATTCTCTGACTAATACAGTTTTATACTCTAATGAATTATATTTAATTAAGGTTAGACCTGGAAAGATCCTCTTATGTACACATGTTATCCTTTAGCCATCATGTTTCTAACTGGGGTCTGGATGAACTTGTTAAAAGCCAGTTCTCTAATACCTAAGTGGTCAACACAGGCATTCCTCAAGTTTCACTTCTCTATTCAATCCTCTTTCTACTTTATATAAGACTAGCAGTATAGCCCAGTGTTGCTCGGGTGTAATGAAAGCTTTAAAACTAATCCATGGTCCTGGAGCTCAGACTCTTTGGACATTGGCACGAAAGACTAAAAAGCAATAGTTGTTTCCAGTTAAAGTGAAACCGTAGACTGAAAGAAAAATGAATGGATGTCAGTCAAATTTTGATTTCCTAGTATCAATATCAAATAAGTTTTTTTTTGTCGTAAACTGAATTTTGAAGACTAAATAAGTCCTCTGAGTAAATGGTATCATGGCTGAGACTAAGAACTACAATTATACCTACTTAGAGCCAAACCCAAAGCAAAAACTAAAATAAAATGGCTGAAAAAATACAGACATACAGATAGATAAACAGACACACACAAACATCTTGCCTTTTATATTATCGATTTTATGCACGATTATAAGAACTGCAACCTTGAAACTTCTGAATATCGTTTCTTATGTCTTTATCTATGAGTGTATCAAATTTGATTAAAATCGAACCACTCCTTCTATAACCCGATTTTTTTGATTATCAATTTTTTATATTTATCGGAGGTAACTCGACACAAAACCTAGCTAAGAACACTTGCAGACGTTTATAGTACAACTGTGTAAATTTTCAAGAAAATACGTTCAGCCATTTCGGAGTCTATAAGTAACAGATACACACACAAACACTGACACATACACACACAGAGACAAAGTTCCATTTCTAAATAAGTTTAGATTATACTGTCATCAGTTGTAAATATCTATGCTGATACAACAGTCTATGAGTGCACCTCCAAAACTCTAGATGACCAGAGTATGGCAACTGATCTCTCCTTTGACTTAGCTTGGTGGTGAGAAAACTAGCTGGTCACATTCAATGCTTTAAAAACCAAACTAGTGACATTCCTTCATCACTGAGTAGACCCACAACTTTTAGCAATCAAGATGAAAAGAAGTGTTCCTACAGGGAGGCTCCATGCCTTGAATGTCTATTAGGACTTGAATTCAACCCAAACCACAAGTGGAACTTGTAGATACAATTCATCACTACAAATGCTGAAAAAATAGTCCCGTCTCCATACCATTCCAATAAGAACCTGACACCTCCTATTATCCTCTACTTTTTCAAGGGCTAGATCAGGTCAGAAACAGAGTTTTACTTCCATATATGAGCAAGAGCTGTATAGATTTTTATTTTTCAATGCCGGTAGAGTCCAAAAGTGTTTTTGTGTTCTTGTGAGTGATAAATTATTTTCCACCTTACAATCCTTTTCACACAGACAAAATGTTGCAAACCTCTTGCTGCTGTATTACTATTTTCATGAAAGTTTTCAGATGTACTATATTCCTGTTTTTCATCAGTTCTAACCTTCATGGCTAAGACCCACCATGCTACATGCAAAGTAGTGAACCTCCATCATTTCCTTACTATTCCATTGATGAGACGTAAGTTCCATTTAAGCAGCTTCTGCCCACAAAAAGCTGTTTTGTGGAACCGACTCCCAAAAGGATGCTTCCTTGATCGCTACAATCTTAACCTGTTCAAGTCTATTATTTTCTCCATAAATCCCCATAAATTATGCCTCTAGTGGTTCTTGGGCCTTGTACAGGATAAACATCATTTTACAAAAAAGACATGACCAGCTGAGGAAGATCATATTATGGCTTTACTCTTTATTACTAGATTATTTCAATTTTGAACTGAGGATGACCAGAGTGAATGGATAAACAATACAGTATCTTATTGAAATTAGATAGTAAAAAGAAGAGCTCAACATGCAAATTACAAATTGGAGATGCTAACATCAAGCAGGTAGAAAAATTTTAATCTCAAGGAATTGTTTTAATAGAGGATGGAAAATGTGACACCAAAATCCAAAGATTGGAATAGCGAAAGGTGCCTTTCAAAAACTGAGTAAAAGATTTAAGAAACAGGAAAATTTGATTAGAAACAAAGTACTTATGCTTCACATCAGGAAGAGAGTGTTGAAATTTCTAAAGCATATAATGAGAAAAGAGGGTTTTAGACAATTTGATACTGACAGTGACAGGGCATATAAAAAGCAAGAGGAAAGCTGCACATAACCTACCTAGCAAGCTTGTGTAAATAACTGACAGTGAAAACCAAATTCTACTAAGAGCTACAGAGGACAAGAAATTGTAGGAGAACCATGTTCGGCCACATCCTGAAAGAACATGGCACATAAGACTCACTCAGAGGAATATCAACAACTACCCATTTAAAAGTTTTGAGTTTCCTAATTCTTAAGATTTTAAGCCATATTTTCGCTGTGTCAGAATTCTTTTCTTTTTTTTTTTAACGATACATAATAATTAAATTAAATTTATACCATCGGGATTTAGCTTCATAAAAAAAATGAAATCAAAATGAATTTAGGAACATCCAAAACAATAGTATGGATAAGCCGAGAGAGTTAAAAGGAGTGGGTATATGAACAAAAATACTTTCATAAAAAAACAAAAAAAAACAACAAACAAACAAACAAACTTAAAAAAACATTATAAAAATTTTATTTATTAATAACAAACAAGTATTGATAATTTCATGTGTCGAAAGTGCACATGATTTTTGATTAGAGGTTTCGACCTTAATATCAAGATTAAATCTTTTCTTTTCAGTTATGTGACATAACAGAAAATCACAACAAATTACACAGCACTTTAAGTTTATGTTAAAAATGATAAAAATGTTATCACTCTTTTTCTTTCATAAAAAATAAATAAATTATAGCTCCCTGGTCACTGCAAGAAGCAAAACAAAAAATGTTAACTTTCTTTTCTTTTTTTTTTTTTAATCATATCACTCCGAGCAAGGCGGTAACGCCACTGACGTGCAGTGGGCTACGTAAGAGTGAAAAGATTTGAAAAGAGAAAGCCGGAAACCACATCCTAAACAGGAAACAAGGGATAAGCCTCTTCACCCGTTCACGTGGGTGGAGTGTAAGCCGGGCGATAGTTTAGTCGATCTACTCCAATTGAAAAAAAAAAAAAAAGAGTAAAGAAAAAAAATAAGAGTAAAAGTTTGGAAAAGAGAAAGCCGGAAACCACATCCTAAACAGGAAACAAGGGCTAAGCCTCTTCACCCGTTCAATAGACGTGGGTGGAGTGTAAACCGGGCGATAGTCTCTACTCCAATTGAAAAAAAAAAAGAGAAAAGAAAAGAAAAAAAAAGTAACTGGCATGAATATTGTTTGAAGTAAGCCATTTTAGTTCATATTTTGCCTAATTGTTGCTTAATTTAAAACTTTAATTGAAGGATTGGTTTTGTTTTTTAGCAGAAATTCCTTTAAGTGTTGGATTCTTTGTCTTTATTTTATTTATTTATCCCCCCCCCCCCGCCTCAGTCACTCTTTCTTTCTTTCTTTCTTTCTTCCTTTCTTTGCCGGCTAGCGTTCGGGTCATCGGCTATCAAATTGACTCTCATGTCCCAGAACTCTGACCAAAAGTTAAAATTTTTTTTTTTTCAACACACTAGCAGAAATGTTTTTGGGGATGGATTCAACTGGCATGAATATTGTTTGAAGTAAGCCATTTTTTCGCTAAAAAAAGTAGTTGGCAAAATGGCTAGAATACAGTACAGTTTTTTTTTTTAATTTTTACGGCTAATTTGTTTAAAATTTAAATAATCACGTGGCAATAATTGTAAGTAAAATTACAAGAAGTCTAAGTAACCAACTTATCTGAATATCGGTGCCGTAAAAATATTATAAGTTTTAAAACTAAAGTTAAAGTATTAAAACTACGTCTTTCAAAAAAGAAAGAATGCTATCAAAAGCAAAAAATAAAAATGAAAAATGAAGGGAAAACCGGAAAGATGAGAGAGGAAAACGAAACGAGGGAAAGACGAAAAAGAAGAGGAAGAAAGTAAAGTTAAAACAGTTTTAAATTAAAAACTGTTTTAACTTTACTTTCTTTTAAAAGTTTAAAAACCACGATGAGGTGACGGAAAGAGGCGTGTTCTATTTACATTTGCCTGACTTTCAAGTTTTTAAAATGTATTTCTTTTCCTTTTAGGAAGGTACTGAGTTGGAAAAGAAAAGGAAGTAACGACCTAAAATAACGAGAAACAATACTAAAGAGTTGTACATAAACTTTCATTGTATTTAACTGACAGTGAAAGCCACTTAATTGCAAGCAAAGTGAGAGTGGTTGGTGACCGAATGAGTTTGAAAGAAGCAAATAGTAACACTGAGGCAAAGAGACAACTTCTTTTTGTTTTTCTTCTTTCCGTGAATAGTTTTTTTTTTTTAAACATTGTTATTGTTTTTTTCTTTTTATTGTTAAAGCTAAAAAATATCCCAACCCTTCCATAAAAATTTAAAAAATAGGTCTTTGCCTAAAAAACAGGCAGAAGCAGAAAACAAAATTAACTTAACTTTTAAAAGCAAATTTGTCAGACAGACCAATAATCTCCATTTTACAAAAAAGATCTTCATTCGTCAAACAAAAAAAAACAAAAAAAAAATAGTCCGACAATAAAGATTTACTAAGCGTAGTCCTGAATGTCAGTCAGTTAAGTGTCATACGTGAAACACGCTTGGGCGATCATGTCTCGAAAGAGACATGACTGACTGGGCAGAAGATTATCTCGCAGTAGGTTGCCATTGCTTTCTGCGGTAGACTGGTTGCCAGCCAAGGCTATAGAACCCAATCTGTTCTGTTAATTTAACCCATAACTAGAAGGAAGAGACGGATTACCTTTCCCAAAGGGTATTTGTGCGAAAGTAAATGCAATGATGTAATGTAATGGTATATAAAAAAAGATTACTATTTTAAGTGGGCAAACAATAAACATTAAACAATGTGGATGGTATGTGTGTTTTTTACAGGTGGTTTTCAGATAACATCCTTATTTCAAACAAATATACACCAAATTTTGACATTTTAGAAGTGCATGCAAAGATAATTAGTACAAACAATAATATTTGTATGTGCTGATAAAATTAAAAAGTTCATATCAAAGTTCCCTGTTGGATGTCTAACAGACAAAATTATTTTATAGACTCTGGCTCCTTTGCTGAGTAGTCTTTTTTTATGGGACAAGGGAATTAATTTAAAAATTCTCTTGATTTCTGATTGTGACAATAATACCTTTTTTTCCTTCACCTACATTCAGGAGTGATGACATTTTGGCCTCTTTTTATTATTCCTTTTTTTGGCAAATCAAAATGGTTTGCCAACTTTTATTTTTTTTTTAATGAAATAGTGAACTTTTTATTTTTCTATCATTACATAGTAGCATAAGGCCTCAAATATGAAGCACCTAGTGAAGATAGAACTCACTGGAGAAAAAAAAAAGCATGTTTATATGTATTGGATAAGAAATTAATTAAAATCAACCTTCTTCACTTTTACAAAAATTCACAATGGCTTGTGAAATCCTGGTTTTCCCAAATAGGAAAAGGATTGACCATGTGCTTAACAAAAAGTGTCAATCCAGAATTTGTAAGTAGGTGTTAAAATGATTTTTGACCAATGAGAGTGACTTGCAAGATCAAAAAGGACTTCAAGAATAAGTACAGGAAAAATCTAGATTACAATAAAAGGACTTCATAGAGAGAGAGTCATATGGAAGCTTCGAGACCAAACAAAAAAATGTAACTTCAACTTCAAGCGATTCAGACATTGTTTGTTTTCTCTTTCTCCTTATCTCTTTCAACAATTACTACTACGAACATTTTGTACGAACTCTTGATACCCTTAACATTAATTTAACATTGAACATTAATTTCTATGAATTCTTGTTATTCCTTCTTTTAATAAATCACTAATTTTAACATCCAAAATGTATATTTTATTTTTACACTATTCCACACTATTGCCGACAAACAACCTTCTGATGAAAACCTTCTGATAATAATTCTGCATAAAACTTGTAAGCTGTAGGGAATTCAGTTAAGTCTAACACAAGGTCAAATCAAGAAACATTTATCATCTACCCTATGCTACAAATACACAACATTAACAATAATGAAGTGACCATTTCAGAGACCAACAACAGTCACTTAGTCAAGTTCATTTAAAAAGTGTATCGTTTATTGAGTAGTTATGAAATACAAAAAAAGTTAATTGTATTTTTTGTACAAAATATGTTGAACTTTTTTTTTTCGAAATTGTATTGTACAAACAATGTGATTAATTGCTATCCAAAATCTTCTGATGATAGTTGTTGATGGATTATTTTATTACAAACAAGACATTTAAAACTCAAATCACTTTTTTTTATAGTTTTTAGTCCAAATTGTAAATAATACGCTTTTAATTTAAACTGTTTTCAATTCTCTTAAGAGTCTTAAAAGTTTAAAGAAAATTGAAAACTGTTTAGTTCCGTCATGGTAGATTCCTGTGAAGTGTAACTGTTATAAAAAATGAAAAAATTGTTTAGAAAAAAAGAAATAAAAAAAAAATTTTCATGTATTTTTTAGGAATGATAGTTTGTTCTCTGTTTACCAATTTCCCCTATTCCATGGCCCCCCAAATACAATGGGTCATTTTAAAAAGATGTGGCCTCAAAAAGAAAAGCAAACCTTTGCAATTCACCAGTGCTGGCTCCTTCTGGCGCAATGCCTGTTGCACATGTTTCAATTGCTGCAAGTATAGGTCTCCAGTGACCGTTTGGCCCATTGGCAGCAGTTCATAATGAACCACTTGACAACCTCTCCACCAGACACAAAGCATAATCTTGCGTGTGGTGCATAGGCAGTCTGGCAGTGTGAAGGACGGCATCCTGAGGAGACAACCAATGTCTGGAACACTTGAGAGTTTCATACAGAGCCCACTTTTCATCACTGGTAAGCACTCGACTGAATAAGGATGCAGTACAGTGGCGAGAAAGCAGCGATACGCAGGCTGCCACTCATTGTTCCTTGTGGACCTCCAATAGTGTTTGCGGAACCCACTTTCTCAGTTTGTATGTCTTACCTAGGTGGTGCAGGTGAAGTCAAACTGTTTTATTGGAAACGTTGAACTGCCTTGCAAGTTCACCACATGTTAGACTACTGTCCTTTTCAATGGCCACCTTCAGGACACCGTCATTCAAGACCTGTGGTCGTCCACTACATGGCTCACCATGGAGAGACAAATCTCCCGACTTGAATTTTTGAAACCAATGCCTTGCAGTACATTCATCCATAACACTATCCCTAAATGCTTGACATATATGGCAACTTGATGCAGCTGCTGTTAAGCCCACTTTGAAGTCATAAAGCAAACAGCCCCGAACAAGATCTCTAGACACTTCTATTATTCTCACAGCTGTCCAGCTTATAACTGACAGCCAAGCATGGTGCATGTGTTTTTTATAACGTCTGATGTTCCTACTTTTGGCTGTCCAAATTTGAAACAATTGCTACACACATTTCATATATATTTCAACTTCATTCAATGACTAATCAAAAAACAAACAGAACATTTTTGGTTACCTTGTATTATGCTATTATAATTGTGATTGTCCTAATCTTTGATGGTTTGCACAACTATTACACCCTGCAATACTTCATAAATATTAGACTATTCCATTTTGATCATATGGAAAGAGGGGAAAATACACTATTTGGTTTTAGTGAAAGAAAGAAAGAAAGGAAGAAAGAAAGAAGGGAAGACAGAAGTGGAGAAAGAGAAAGAAAAAGAGTAAATCAGAGTAAGCTGATAATAAAAGATACTACACATTGATTTTAACCAAAAGACAGAAGTGGCATTTTTCAAATGTACAGTAACGAATGACAAAAACCGAGTAAGGTAATCACCAAAAATTCAGTTACCATAAATAAAATAACATGATCTGCTGAATTATTTTTAAATTATCATTAAGAGAAATGTTTGTAAGACAGGGGTTTGGTTAGTTATTATAATTATAATTTGAAGAAAATCACAAAACTACTCTGATTTGAAAGTCAAGATAGCAAGATTGTTTGGAATGCAGGAAGGAAATGCTAAGGTGATTCCAGTGGTGATTAGCACACTCGGATTTATTCAATTAAAACTGTCACTTTCTTGGCCAGCTGGAGATAGCATACCAACTTGGAGTCATCCAAAAATTGGCTCTTTTGAGCACTGTGCATATTTTGAAAGAAATTGTTTGCCTGAGATCCTTGTTGTGATTTAATAGATAACTTAATGTGTATTAAAAAACTTACACTGTGTGACAAAGCATATTATTATTATTATTACTACTACTATTATTATTATTACTACTATTATTTTTTTCCTGATAGAAACAAATGAAGATAAAACTTTGGAAAAATTACTTAGAAAATTTGATTTCGGAGAATTCTGTGTGATTGTTTCTAAACAATATCCCAAAATTTGTATGAGTGCAATCACATTTTGGCTACTTTTTGCTCGCAGATGTTCCAATTTCTGTGAGATTTTTAATTATATATTCAAAAACATAATATGGAATTTACTCTTTGCTTACAAATTAAACTGTAAGACTCAGCTGAGATAAAAATTGATAAGCTTGTAACAAACACGCAATGACAAATTCTACATTAATGTAATCTTTTTATATAAACTTTGATTGAAAAATATTAGGTTTTAGTAAACATAAATTAAAACTCTGGGTTGTCAATGTTAAAAAATGTTAAAAAGTTTGGACACACATTTGTAAATCTTGATTTACAATTAACCATTGCAGAAACAAGATTATCAAAAATGAGACATTTCACCATATTTTCTTTTCTTTGTTGGCTTAAAATGAGCTAGCATCTACTGTAAAATAGAGATTGAACAAAAGTTGTTAGAATATTTAAATACTTATCCATTGAGGAAAATCAAAATTTAAACTGTAGGCCCTATAAACTTAATCCCTTTTTCTAACTATTAAACTACTGGTAGCTATTAAAGCTTGAACTTCTTAGGCTCCAATCATATATTCCTAACGAATAAACTAAATCTAAAATTTGAATTACAGGCCCACAAAGCTTTCAAGCTTTAATTAGCAATTAATCTTTAGCACACTGTATCATTGATACCACTTCCCTTTATACTGCATTATTTTTCAGGCCTCTCAAATGCAGTATCTTTATTGTTAATTTCCCTCAAAGTTGTTTTCAGTTCCTATATCAGGATATGACAACACAACTATGAAATTTAAACACTATTGTTCAGTGATCAAAATCACCTTCAGCAGCAGGATAAACTTTTTGTACAGCAATTGAAGTCACATACAAAGTGATCAAGGTTAAAGCTGAACCTTAGATATCATAGCTTCCAGTCTGCTGTTCTAACATCTGAACCAGCAGTGGAAACTGAATTTTTATTTTACAATCCAATGTTTTAACTTCTAAATAAGTGATAGAATTTGGATCATAGAGTTAATAGTATAGTTTAATGAAGAGAAATTGAACTATGGATTGTATTCTCCTGTCTAATATACTGACCACAAAGCCAACACAATATACATTACATAACCATGTCACACTAATTCATTCTGCATAAAGCAAAATAATAAGTTTAGTATATATATATATATATATATATATATATATATATATATAGTAGATTGCATTAAGTACTTAATGACAAAAACTGAAAGAAAGGAGAAGGAGGTCAATACGAAATAAAAATGGAAAATATGAGAACGAGAAGTTGGCAGAAAGAAAAAGAAACTGATTCAAAAATATGAATTAAAAGAAAAAGAAAGGGAAATTTTGAACAAAAACAAGAAATTACTAGAAAGAAATGACCATGACTGAGGAAAAAGAACAAAAATTCCTCAGGAAAATATAGCAATAGTACAAAGACTAATTAATCAAAAACCAATTAATTTCAATTTTTTTTTTTTTTTTTTTTTTTTTTTGCATAGGTTCTCTACATTTTTTTCTCCTCTGATAAATGAAGGATTGTCTGGGGAAAAGAAAAACGTAGAATTTATTTTTATATTCATTTATTTTATTGAGTTGAATGATTCTCAAGAATTCAGTTAAGCTGACTGACTTCTTATCTCGATAAACTGCACCTTCTTCATTGAACAAAATTATGGCAATTTAAGTTCATTAATTCAAAGTAGCATTTAATAGACTTTCATTCATCATTACCTTAATTATTTCCCATCATTCTTTTTAGGCTTTCATCATATTTTTCTTCTTTTCTTGTTTACTAAGGCAAATTATTTCTGAAGTTCTTTTGACTGATCAAAAACCGTCTTACATTTCTGCACTTCTTCCACAAGTAAATGCTGCTGAAGTGGTGTATATATATATATATATATATATATATATATATATATACTTTGAAACAAACAACAGTAGCTACTCTAGCATCTACGCATCGCTCATTCAGTAATGAATTAGAGCACACTAGCTAATGGCGTATGATACATCATGAGCTAAAAGTATGCCTCCTTCTGCTGAACACCCATAGCTCAGAGGTAGAATCACCAACTGACGCCAATTCGGTCGGATTTCAATCCTGGGTAAAAAGCAATCAAATGTCTAACCGTACTGATGAGCTGTGATACAGTGAAACAGATCTGTCTGCGGATATATATATATATATATATATATATATATGTATAAAACATCAAAAGATTTTTTCAACAAAAACAATATATAATAAAAGAATACATATGACAGGTTGAAATTTTAGAAGATATTCTATAAAAAATAATAAAAGTCTGACTGTAGAAAAAAAGTATGTCTTTAGTTCACAACAGTGTCCAAGTCCAAACATCTACATTTCAGAACAAAGAAAAGTACTACTGCTTACTAACCAACTAGATAACAACACTTCCCGTTAGTACAGTGACCTTTTACATTAGACATGAAATCAGATGCTACTGCTACCACAAGGTATTTCTTCAACAATCATCTGTGTCATGGTCTAAACTCACTACATATACACTGCTGATGACTATAAACACTTCTCCTTACATTATTTTTGTATAAGACATTAGTTTTCTTGGTCATAATAATAGGTATGGCAAAGTCATTTTTAATCACTAAAAATTATTATTTATCAATTTCAGTTTCTTTGGTCTTATTTACTGTATATACCCATATATAAGCCTATTTCATATATATTGTGACACCTGAATGTTTTATGAAATTTTTTTCCTATCACTCATGCATCCCAGCTTCTGAGCAGTACTAGTAGGTCAACCATAGTCAAATATTGCAGTACTAGGCATCTTCCTGGATATATTTTATAGCAAATAAATGGTCTTCATTCTTTTTTTCACAAAAGTACTCTAAAATGGTGTAAAATATCTGATATAAAGATTTAGATACTGTACTTTTGTTTTAATTCATGTCTGGTTACAGTAGCTCCTTTACCTTGGGCCTGCTTCCTATGTAGCCTAAATTTCTTTCTTTTTGTCACTACATGAAGAGCAAAATCTCATTTACTAAGTCAGTCAGTTAAGTGCCATATGTGAAACACGCTTAGGCGATCATGCCTCGAAAGAGACATGACTGACTGGGCAGAAGATTATCTCACAGTAGGTTGCCATTGCTTTCTGTGGTAGACTGGTTGCCAGCCACAGCTATAGAACCCAATCTGTCTTGTTATTTAACCCATAACTGGAAGAAAGAGACGGATTAATACCTTTCCCAATGGTATTTGCGCGTAAGTGAATGCACTGAATTCAGCTGAAATTTGAACTCGGCTCCCCAATTTCTCGTTCAGAGCTGATATCCAATGCGCCACAACGCACATCTCTTATTACTCCTTCTAAAATGTTGATGACTCTACACAAGGTTTTACCACTGTAATCTAACAATCTCTATGGGCAGTCTTTCAGTTTAGTTCTAAAACTGAACTTTTAGGCCTCCATATGCTGAAAATCAACAGGAGTATACTATCTATCTATCTATCTAATGGCCTAAAGATTGTGTTCATACATGAAACAGACTGCTTCTGCTTGGTACTGCTCTTAGTGTCCACTTTCATATTTGCATACACTCTATTTGTGATATTGAGTTCTTTTGCTCATAAATATGTCATACATTAAAACTATATTTTTCATCATATATACATGTGTGTGTGTGCATGTATATATATATGTATATCTGTGTGTGCACAGACACAGACACTTGCACCAATGAAAATTGCATAAATTATTTTTCAATGCAATATAAAAGAAAAACAAAAACTAAATTGCTGATAACCCTTGACGAGTGGATGGAGTCATTGCTGAACTGTTGTTCATCTACAGGATTTTAATGATAACATCAATCAGCTAACTGACAAATGTTATATTTGTATTAATCTAAATCTAATCTAAACTTATTTATAAATGGAACTTTGTGTGTGTGTGTGTGTGTGTGTGTGTGTGTGTGTGTCTGTTACCTATAGACTCCAAAATGGCTGAACCAATTTTCTTGAAAATTTACACAGTTGTACTATAAGCGTCTGCGAGTGTTCTTAGCTAGGTTTTGTGTCGAGGTACCTCTGATAAATATCGAAAATTGATAATTGAAAATATCGGGTTATAGAACGAGTGCTCTGATTTTAATCAAATTTGATAGACTCATAGACAAAGACATAAGAAATGATATTCAGAAGTTTCAAGGTTGCAGTTGATACAATAGTGCAGAAAATTGATAATATATATATATAAAAGGCAAGATATTGGGTCTGATCAAAATCAGTTTTTCAGCCATTTTATTTTAGTTTTTGCTTCGGGTTTGGCTCTAAGTAGGTATAATTGTAGGTCTTAGTCTCAGCCATGATACCATTTATTCAACAGACTTATTTAACCTTCAAAATTCAGTTTATGACAAAAAAACTTATTTGATATCAATACCAGGAAATCAAATTCTGACTTACATCCATTAATTTTTTTTTGAGTCTACGGATGTGCATTGTGGTACAGTGGATATCAGCTCGGAACGAGAAACCGGGGAGCAGAGTTTGAATTCCAGTTGAATCCATTGTATTCACTGACGCGAAAATACCATTGGGAAAGGTATTAATCCATCTCTTCCTTCCAGTTATGGGTTAAATAGCAAGACAGATTGGGTTCTATAGCCTTGGTCGGCAACCAGTCTACCGCAGAAAGCAATGGCAACCTACTGCGGGATAATCTTCTGCCCAGTCAGTCATGTCTCTTTCGAGACATGATCGCCCAAGCGTGTTTCACGTATGGCACTTTAACTGACTGACGGTTTCGCTTTAACTGGAAACAACTATTGCTTTTTAGTGTTTTGTGCCAACGTCCAAAGAGTCTGAGCTCCAGGACCATGGATTAGTTTTAAAGCTTTCATTACACCTGAGCAACGCCGGGCTATACTGCTAGTTTTATATAAGCAAGCACACAAACACACACACACAAACACACACACACTAGCTGAAGTCTAAACTGAATAAAATGTCAAGATTTGCATTGTAGCTGGTTATAATGACAAAAAAATGATTCCTTAGCCTTGAGTGGCAAGCAGTCTAGGAGAAAGAGAACTCTGAATTCAAAACTGTATGCTGTCTGGTAAAGCATATGCAGCTAAGGAAAGGATAGTTTGCATTGACTTGATGATCCCAACTATCATTGTCTCTTGTACTTCTGAAATTCCGCAGTCCCACATTTGGATTTTATATCAAAGTGAAAACAAACGAATGATTCGTTTGTTTCACTTTGTTACAAATGTATTAATAAGAAATGTCTATTTTGCAATTTACATTGTCATTTAAAAACTTGTAATTGTTATTATCCCAGATTCTTTTTCATCGATCAGTACAGACATTTTTTGTTTGCTTTAGTAGTTGAAAAACAAAGCAAAATAATGAAAACAAAATAGATTACATTTTTTTTCCTGGTAAGTTTCCAGTGAAAATCACCCATAAAAAGTGGAAAGAAAAACATTCTTCAGTGAAATTGTTGTTCAAAGTTCATAAATATTTTCGGATATAAAGTTAAATGAAAACACAACTAAAAATAATGCACATTTGATTAACATTATTAACAAACAAGAAAATGTTTAAGTTTTTGAATGCCTCTATTTATATTTGCCATTCTTTGGTATAATGTGATTAAACATGAAAATATAAAACAAAAACATAGTTATGCTAATATTTTAACATTGTTAAAGCTTATGTCAGTAATAAACACTGAAATTATTTAAAATATCAACTGGTGATTATCTGTTAGCATTCTTTTCAGAATTTTGATAGGATATAAAACCCACTTTTTTTCACAAATATTATAATTTCCTTTATATGTGATAAATGCATGAAAAGGAATTTCTTTTAAATTGAAATAAGAAGAAATATAGATGAAGTTTCAATATGATTCAATATTCTCTGTAGAAACCAGTGAAGTTGTTTGACATAGCATTATATGCAGGGTGCGATGTGTAAATTGTCGCCATTTTATATTTTTAATTTTGTGTCTGTGCTTTGTTTGTGCACAGTATAGTATGGTCAGTTGGGCACCATCTGTGAAAAAAAGAGCACCATGACACAATTTGATCCACCAGAAATTTAGGAATAGTATGCTGCACTGCTTATGATTTGTGCTGGAAGCTCCAATAGCTTCAGAGTGTTTGATTGTCAAGTGCAGAAAATTCGGAAAGAGTTGGATGAGTCTAATGGTGATTACAAAGGTGTTTGTAGTGATCACTAGGGCATCAGACAATGTGGAGACCTACATCAAGTACCTTGAGGAGGTAGTGCTGCCCTGGGTCAAGAGAGTGACTGCTGGAAGATCCTATCTCTGGCAACACAACTCTGCACCATACCACACAAAGAGAAGAATCCAATCATGGCTGTCAGACAATTTCTGCAGCTACATCATTCCTTACTTTAGACCATCTAACTCCCCAGACTGCAATCCCCTTAATTATTATGTGTTGGGTGCAGTTGAGTGAGAGACCAGCAAAATACTAAATGTGAACTGAAGGGAAGAATTATGGCAGCATTTATTAGCTTATACAAGGACACCATCCAGAATAATTACAGGAGATTCTAAAGTTGTCTAGAGGCCATGGTTGAATCTAATGGCAATTTGATTGAATAAATTTACTCTTTAGTGTTTGAAGATATTTTTATGTAATTTGGTAAATAAATTTTTTAAAGTGAGATGTCAGCGTTATTTTAATTTTTGCATCATTTAAACAATTTATTTATCGCACCCTGTGCCATTCATGAAATTTAAGGTATCATATTAGTGTCTTGTAGGTATGCGCAAGTTCACATGGAAACAATTAAAGAAGGCACATACAAACACTTGGGTTTCTACGACAAGCCGTTTATTTTTTTAAGGTGGAATCTAGGGAAACAAAATTCTTAATGGTTCTTAAGTGAGTCCATTTTCTTTTTCTGATTCAGAAGTTAGGGTAAGTAAGGATAAGAATGATTATATTGGCCAATCTGAAATCAGCTGTACATTGATTTAGAATAACCGAAGTACTTACTTTATGAGTGGAGCTTCAATAAAACATGTGCAAACACTATGCATTAGAGAGTGATGAGAGAATAGCCCTGTCCTTTCCGGAAGTTTGGTCATAAAATTGAACAGATAACCAAAAGCCCTTTCCAATTCCTTTATAACTAATATTATGAGAAAATGTATTTATTTTATTTTTTTATTATTGTAAGGATACTGAAGGTGATTTTCTCCCCTTGGTGAAGATAAGTCACATGGATCACATTTTTATAGAATGACAAAAGTTGCCAATCATTCAGTTTGTTTACAGCAATCAAACTGAAGAGTTACTTTTTTAAAAAGGCTAAATCTGCATCCACAGCCAATGCTATAGTTTACAAGTCCATGGTGTCATTTTCTTATGGCAATACATCTTTCCCCGGATATAAAGAAACTACAGCTTGCAGTCCTCAATTTGGGAAAACCCAAGACTCACTGTTTCCCCTTCATGGAATATGTCCTTGACTGAAACATAGTAGATGAATTGAGCCTATTTGAATCTGGAGTTCTAAATACAGCTTCTTCAAAACACAGAAGAATCTCCATGTTATATCTAAAGCCCTTCCTTTTTGTTTCTACTTAAACTCTGCTTGATTGTATAGATATATGATATATACATGGGGCAGGTATATATAATTTTGTGTATATCTTAGTGGGTTAAAAGTCTTTCTGAGAACAAAGCATGCTTTGTCATTCCTTTTTCTTTCAGCTGTTTTATTCCATCTGTGAAGTATGATGTTATTATATCGTGGATATAATAATGCTCATAATGGGGGAAATATAAATGGGAGAATGAACATTTCTATCATAACTCTCTCCTGTTAAGTTATCTATTTTATTTCATTTTCTCACACAGTCATTTATATGTTCCTTTGTTGCCTCCAAAATAATTTTTTGCTTTCTATACTCACAAAATGAATGAATGTATGTGACAAAATTCTATAAAGACAGCAAAACAGGTTTACAGTGCAAAAAATTCGCTTAAATGAAAGACTTCATAATTTATCTAAGGCTATTTTTCTTGTTAAAATTATTGCCACATTTATTTTATATTTAATAGTAGTGCACAGTATGATCAAAGCAAAGGTGGAATAGTTTTAAGAAAAGAGAAAAACAGTATTGAACAAGGTGTCCCATAAGTTTAAATATGAAATTGATGCAAAAATTTCTAGCAGCTTATTTGGTATGAGAGGAAAATCTTAGAAGTTTCTTTGAAGTTTACTCAGCTCTTTATTGTTTGTTTTAATCACTCATGTGTAGTACATCATTTACAAGTCTTAGAGGAAATTAATCAAAAGATAAAAAAACGGGTTCCATGTGAATTTATAGAACAGAAAGATTAATTAACATTTAAATACTTGTTTTTCTCTTTTTACTCAGTGGAGACAAAAGTTAATTTTGAGCAAGTTAGTCACAGGCAATGAAAATAGATTTATTATAAAAATCCCAAATGAAGAATGTCGAGGTTAAATCCACAATGGCTTTCAACTATAGATTATGGTAAAAGTTAAATCAGTCAAGATAAAATATACAAGTTATTTATTTTTGCATATATCTGGTTTTCTGCTTTGTTGGAATAGTATTATGGTAATATTATTATGCTTTGTTAATTATTAAAGTGATGTATAAGTTTCTCTATGAAAAATGCTAGTGAAATCTTAGAAGCATCTTTGAAATTTACTCAGTTCTTTATTGTTGGCTTCAATCTGTAATACATCATTTACAAACCTTAGAAAAAATCAAAAAGATCAGAAAAAGGGTTTTTAATACTAAGATTCACCCAAATCAAGGCTCGAGAGCCACTCAAGGTAGTGGGGTTTTGTTAAAATCATGATAATAAATTAGATGTATTATATGAATGAAAGAGAAAGTGGTAGAAAGCAAAAATTATAAGGATAAAGATAGGTATTCTTTGGAAGATTATGAGGATGGGGAGGAAAGACAACTATTAACTCTTGACATGAAGAGATTAAGATTGTAGTAATCAGGAAAACATTTACACAAGAGTCTGTTCTACAAAGTGACAATTCTTGGGAAAAAGCTGAGTTGGAATATAGAGGAAATGAGGCAGTTTTTAGCGCCATAGAAGTTCCATATTTTTCTGTGTTGTAAAGATCTGAAGTGGCGGAGCTCGAGGATGAAGCTTGTTTGAACATTTGTCATATAAATAGTGATTGGCTTGCAACATTGCATCTGTGGGAAAGTGGATACAGAGTGGAAAGTGAAAACTGAACAACTCCAGCCCATATATGGCGGTAATACTCCATATTTTGAGAAATTAGCATCAATTTAGAATACAAATATTTCTTGTTTTTTCAGTTTGCTCTGTATACACACATAAAAAAATGAAGAACAAGGTTGTCACTGGTGAAAGATGAATTTGTTACAAGAATTCCAAATTAAGAAAATTTTATCTAAAATTAAGACAGCTTCCAATATGAGACCTAGATAAACTATTACTGAACCAATACTACTGTGAGCAACAGGTTTGTTTGAATAACACCTCAGAAGAAAAAATACATTTTTCTACGCAAAAAGTTGACCAGTAATTTTACTGCATTACAAGGCCCATCTTATTGAACTGGTATGAGAATTTCTTCTATATGTAGCATATTTACCAGACTTTGTCATCTTTATCATTTGATGAGGACACCATTTCAAATGAAGCAGTGTATAAATTAATGGCTGGTTGTAGAGGAGATAGCAGAAATAGCTAGTAGTCTAATAGCAGTAACCCCTAGAAGGGGCCTTTAAAAACCTATACTTTCAAAAATAAACTATTTCTTCTTATATAATTAACAGTCACAGCTTTAATGGGAAGCAATCATTTCCAGTTGGGCACTAAGAAGTACTTTTCTTTCATGTTTTCTTACATTTTTCTTCAGTTTCTTTCATATTGATGGTAATTATGGTATAATGGTGAAAATAGATATTTCCACATATGAAAATTTTGACATTCATTTCCCAAAAAACATTACTGTCAGTCTTCTCATTAGACGATAGAGCACTTTAGAGAAGAGTAGATTTCATGTAAACGGTGACTACTTATGGATTTTCGCTATGTTTTTTGGTTACTGGATTGAACACAGTTTGGTTCGGCTATCAAATTGAATGCTTTCAGTCATCACAGCTTGTTTACATCCTGTGAATAACCTGTTGTGAAAGCTGCCTATCTCTGCCATTACCCAAATAGCTCAGTGGTAAGATGTTCGTTTAATGACAAATTAGATCCCAGCTTGAAGATACATGGATAATCTAGCTGCACTGAAGAGCTGTGATACAGAGAAACAGGATTGTCTGCAGATGATTATATATGAGTATTTGTGTCAGGTATATATATATAAAGAATGGATAACCCGCTATAACATAATTATTACAAAAAATAAAATAATAAGACACAGTTAAAGAGAAAACTTGAGCAAGAGCTTTCTTAAATAGTATTAATGTGTAATAATTGGTAGAACTGAGACAATGCTGCCTCACTATTGTCTCTTTCACCATGAATGTTACAGGAGAGAAATATATATATATATATATATATATATACAAATAAATACACAATGGTTTTTATTATCATAGAGAGGATTCTTCATTACTCGATGACATAATTATTGCAAAAAATAAAATAAGACACAGTTAAAGAGAAACTGAGCCAATGCTGCCTCACTATTGTCTCTCTCTCTCCTTCTATGAGTGGAACAGGAAGGATATATGCATAAAAATGACTGACAAAATTTAAATTATCAAAAATTAATAAAATCTTCTTTGTTGGTTGTTTAATGCAGTTTGGTTTGGCTATTGAATTGAACGTTATCAGTCATCGGGGTTTGCTTACATTCTGTGAATAACCTGAAAGCTGCCATTACACAGATAGTTCAGTGGTAAGATATTCATCTAATGACAAATTAGTCAGATTTCAATCCCGTCTTGAAGCTAAACGGATAATCTATAATCTAGCTGCACTGAAGAGCTGTGATACAGCAAAACAGGATTGTCTGCAAATGATTATTTTCTTTTTATTATATTAATTTTAACAATTTCCAGAAAGTTATAGTTCTTGAATCCATTAACTGTTAGTACTCATTCTACTATTAATGAGACTTTTCTTCAAAACCTTTTACTGAAGGTCAAGGCTGGATTAGCCATTAAGCAAAATAAGCATGTGCTTAGGGCATCAAGAGAAGAGGTACCACAAAAATTGTTATGATATGACATTATAGTAGACATCTAAAGAAAAATGTTGAATAAGATTAACATTAGAATCTTCCAGGTGCTATTAAGAATGGCAAGACAGCTCACACACAGTGAATTTCTATTGCGATCCTGATTAGTTAATAAAGAAATGGGCTGAGGGAGATAATAAGATTTGTATTTACTCGATATATCATATCTCCTCTCTTAAATAAGTTAGTATTACTGATTAACTTCATGGGATTGAATTTTTCTGAACAATCACTACCCTCGTGTTTGGCATTTTTTGGTTAATATGCTTATGTGATTTTGTAGCAGGCTGGTTTGTTGATTACACAACCACTTCTAATTACAGATCTGTTAGAATCTGGTGGTGGCTCATTTGACAGCAGCTTCTCAGTTGCTGTTGGTTCTTTCTGGCTGGGTTCCCATGGCATTTTTGTTGTTCTGGGTTGAAACTGATGATCAGCCTCTCTCATGGGTCATCTATGCTTTCAGTTCCATCTATATTGATTTCCAGCTAACATTTCCACACTGTACATTCTCAGCAGATTTTCTTTTTTTGAACTACTCACTGAGACTCCATACCAGCTCACAGATGCATAGAGCACCAAAATATTTTAAGACTTTAGGGCCCTTATGAGACTTAATCCTGACCTGTAGTGTGGAAAGTTAACATTTTGAGTAAATAATTATTTTCCTTTCTAGCTATATGTGCTACCTGTTTTAATTGTTACTGCTATTAGAAAGGTTCAAGTGATGTGGGTTTTATCATTTGGTAAACATCTGTACCACTGTCAGCCGGCTGGTCAATTACGATGATGATCAGAACCTGAGTGGGTTGATGCTATCAAACCGGCACCAGTTACGATGATGCTCTTGGGTCGCTAATCATGATGATGGCCTCGTTACAGTAGCTGGTCTTCAAGACGTCTATTACAACAGTGAACTTCTCTGCCCACACTGTGTTCTTTGATCTCAGAAAAGTCACATTGAAAATCTGGTGGCAGTCTCTCTACCACTTCAAACCAGACTGGACACTCGTGTACACTTGTGTTGAAAAAAAATAAATATGGCACCAAAAAAAGTAAATGAATACGTTTGAAGATGCCTGGATGAGTTACAAAAAAAAAAGTCTTTATATATAAAAAAAATAATTAATTATAAAAGCAGAATGTACAATCACTGAATTTCAAAGTTTACAATGGAGAGAAAGATTCGTCTAAGTAATCAGAGCTTTCGATTTTCCAAATAAAAAATTCTTTTCATAACAGAGCGAAGTTTTTGTTTAGAATAGTCAGAGCTTTCATTTTTCCAAATAAAAACAAGTTTTTTCACAGCTCTTTACCAAAGCTTTACGGAAACGGCCAAATGGGAGCAGTGTGGTGACTGATGATGATGGCAGTGGGGTTGTTTTGTCTCTGTTGCTCGGTAGCTCTGAAGAACACACTCTACCAAAGCTTTACGGAAACAGCCGAAGTGGGGCATTCTGATGATAATCGTAGATTTGTCTTGTCTCCTTTGCTCGGCAATAAAAAAATCTCTTTTCAGCTAGTTTAACTCTTTCTCGGTTCATTCTGTTTTTATACATCTTTAGCTAGGACTTTATCAGAGGCACAGTATTCGACTTTAACTCTTTTAAGTTGACTGGCAATAGGTTTTTCTACGTTTATTTACATCTTCAACCCAGAGCTCTATGGAAGCTGACCAGTGGCCCCCAGTTGGGAAAACTTTTCCCTCAGTCGTTACATTTTGACTGCAATTTCAAAAACTATGCAAACTCTACTGATTTTTCTCACTAGGGTCTCGATTTTTATAGTTGTCCCCAATTCTCTCGGGGGATGCTACAAGACCGTGAGTATCTTTATGCAAATCAGATCCTTGACCAATGAGATTATTTTGTACCTACACAATTCAGTGTGGAGTTATGAATCAATGAATGAAATATCAACATCTCATATGAATCAATTTCTTTTTGTCCTCTTCATCTTAATTACATCATCTTAGGTTTTCAAAAATGTGGGAACAAGGATCCAACCTTAATTTAACACCATCAAAAGTCCTGACAACTTGTTGTGACTATCACCATTTCTCACTTCCACTGGCCCAAAAACTCGCTTCGAATACAATGAGAAATTTTTTTTTCTTTTTTCCCAATTTCCAGCTAATTTCTCTATTTTTAGGATTTTACAAGTACATAAGTATTAAATATATATATATTTTTAAACAGAACTCATATCGCGAATTACAATACTGCACAACCATCAATACCACTAATAATAATTTCCTTCACTCTATTGTATTAAACCAAAAAGTATATTTACATGGAAATAGGGTTACATTTTATGTGGGATTTTCTTGTACCAGTCTTATGGGGTCTGATGAAATATTTATGCACTAGTTGCATCTTGTATGTTCATATGCCAAGCATAAATAAAAGGACAATGTATCAAATAGTAAGTCCCATGAGTAGCCAGCCAGAGATGTAGCTTGAATCAAAGTAACACATCACTCAATCCTGGGCCTAACTAATTGATGTAATGAATATATAATGAACATAGACACACCTTGGTTCTCCCTCACTGGAATGTGATTGGCTGGTATCAGCCATATATACAGATGAAGGCAAGGACATCGAGAATGAGTGAGAGAGATCTACCAGTCTTTCCACTAGAAATTTATTGGTCTACTATTGACTACGCCTATGTCTCAGGACACTGTATATGATGAATACAATGACTATGTTTATGGACTAAAGTATTCTACCCAATTTCATTTGTTTTAACCACTTAACAACCTCAATATTGATATATATCCCATTCTGGGACATATCACTAATAAAACAACTTTTAGGCAAAATTCAACTTTATTCATCAATATGGTCTCTTTCTAAGGTGATGCACTGATTCCAACATTTCTCTAACAATTTTATGCCCTTTTTGTAGAACGATTTGTCTTTGGCCTCAAAATGTGTCTTAGTTTCTGATATCACTTCTTCACTGGAGCCAAATCTCTTTTCCTAAGAGCATTCTTTTGAGGTTTTCAAACAGCCAGTAGTCACTGGGGGCCAAATCTGGAGCATAGGGTGGATGTGAAAGCAATTCAAAGTGTAATTCATGCAGTTTTGCCATTGTTGTGATTGACTTGTAACACAGTACATTGTCTTGATGAAAGATCACTTTTTCTTCATTTGTGGCCACTTTTTGGTGATTTCTTCCTTTAAATGCACCAATAATACTATATAATATTTGCTATTGATGGTTCTTCCTTTCTCAAGGTAATCAATGAACAAAACACCTTGCGCATCCCAAAATATAGAGGCCAAAGCTTTGCCTGCTGATGTTTGTGTTGTGATGATACCGAGCAAAAGCGATGGACCAGATGTTTGCACTTTCATGACCAAAAAGCAAATGACCAAAAGTTGTCGCTGCGCCACCGGCTCCATGCAGATGTTCCAGTTGAAAACCAAAAATTAATTAAATATTAAATTTCCAGTTCGCAAGCCTATGCGAATTTTATTTATCAGCCAATAGAAAGCCCAGAACTAAATACAAGTGTGAAATCCTAAATGAGCTGCTGTGATCCAAAAAGAAGATATAAAAAGTGGATACAGAAAGCATCGCCAGGCAGACCGACTCGAGGGGAAGAGAGTAATTAGTATCCCCTTGACCTAAGTCAAGTGGCTTACTATCCTCACCTCCTTTACCTCTTTCCTTCTTCCCTACCTCAAAAACTACTTACTGACCTAAGGAGTGAATACATCAAAGACATTCCTTACTTACGCGCTCCTAAATTCCTAAGCATTAATTCTCTTTCAGCATTTTATTGCCATGAACATTTTAACCTCTGTTGGACCTATACTACATGTATTACTTCAATTGTAAAAACATTAATTGATATGTTTTATATATAAAATGTTATCTTTCAACTCAATTTTCTTTTCTTAGTTTATAACCTTTCTTCATGACTTATAGTGGGCTATCTACAATAAGGCTAAATTCCGTTAACCTGCAACAGTATACAACTACGCTTCACTAGACCGGACTCTCCACTACTAACTGACAGAAAAAGAATAGATAAGCAACCCACTATAGCATCTCTGATTGCTTTGGACGTCTTTCACCTGCTGCTGTCCACTCAGATGGCTGTCAATTTGACTTCAGAGTGAAGTGGTAGATTCATGTTTTGTCCATTGTCACATATTTACACAAAAACTCTTTCTTGTTGTGTTGAAACAGTTGCAAACAATGCTCTGAATCATCGACATGTTGTTTTTGATCAATTATGAGTAAACACGGCACCCACTTTGAACACAGCTTTCTTATTGACAAATGTTCATACAAAATGGTGAATACACTGCCTTCTGATATGTTCAACTCCTCTGCTATCTCATGAAACTTCAATTTATGATCGGCCAAAACAAGTTTGTGGATTTTTTGTTTTTTTCCGGGACAACTGCCAATTTCAGCATCATTTGTGTTTGTACAACCGTGTTTAAAGTCAGCATACTACCTCTTAACCATTGTTTCCAATGAAGCATAGTCTGAATAACACTAATCAAGCCATTGCTTTGCTTGAACAGTATTTTTTCTTATCAAAAAGCAATGCTTTATCAACACATAAAATTCAGAATTTTCCATTGTTTTGAATGTTTGCAACAGTAGCTTCACTTAAATAACTGTAATTTATAAACTAATAATTCGATTTGGCCCAAATTTTGTCATGTGCCATTTGAAGGTTAGCACTTCATAAAAACAATATGGATTTTTATTAATGATGTCATCTATATATCAGGCCTGGGACTTATTGAACGATGTGTTAGTAAAGGCAATCATTAAGAATTCTTTCTATGTCTAATCTATATCCTTCCATAAGTAACTGGACTAAAAAGAAAAAAAAAGAATGTAATTTTTGTAAGACACCTCAACAATTTGTGAAATGTAAAAAATTTGGATTTACATTTTATCTAATTTCTTCTTTTCCTTTGTGGATCAGTTTATATATTTTTACAGGGCCAAATTTTCACTCCCTCAACCTTCTATAGATTTCCTCACTTGAAATCATTTTTAATTGTTGTTCTGAGAAAACATAACTGCACACTTTTCTTAAAAGTGAATTCCTAGTCAAATGGAGGAAGCCCAAAAAGGTTATTAATTTCACTTTCTTTAAGAACTTGAGACTGTATGTATGTAGTATAGCAGTGTTTCCCAAACTATGGGTCGCAACCCACTGGTAGATCGCTAGTGGAATGTTAGTGAGTTGTAAAAAGTTATACTAGAGTTACACATTCTTCTTCTTCTTCTATGTGCCCTGTCCCTTCAGGACGTAGGCGATCATGGATCTCCACGTCTCCCTATCCATTGTGGCTCTTAGTATGTTTGCTCCTGTTGCTCCTGGCAACCCCCGTTCCGTCATCCACCTGATCAGACCCTGCAAATATGTTATCCGCTGCCTTCCTCTGTCTCTCCTTCCTTCTATCTGTCCAGTCAGTATCAGGTTCTCCAGGCTCTCCTTCCTCATTGCATGTCCCAGGAACTTCAGTTGTCTCTTCCTGATGCTCAGCATCAATTTCCTTTTTGTTGCCATTCTTTCTAACACTTCGTCGTTGCTTGTATGCTCAGTCCACGATATCCGTAGCATCCTTCTGTAGAACCACATTTCGGCCGCTTCTAGTTTTGTCCTCATTTTCGATGATATTGTCCAGCATTCACAGCCGTATTGAAGAACTGACATCACGTAGCAGTCTAGCACTCTTTTCTTCGTTTCTATTGAGATCTTCCTGTGTGTTAGTATTTTGCTCATCTTCTGGAACGCGTCCTTTGCCAGAGTTTGATTAAATGCTATCTGTTGAGATAGTTCAAGACTTGAGCTTCCATTGTTGTTGTTGTATCAGGCAATATGTTGTTTTGACGAGCTTAACAAATCAGGGTTGGTCATGCTCTCAAATTAATTGTTCATTATTGTAAAAAGGAAATCAATTTTCACCTATTCATACAGTACTTTAACTATAGTATTGGTTTTATCAGTTGATTGCTGAATTTTAACTTTTGATTATAGATATCTATGAGTTTCTTTATATTTCTAGATATCCTTTAATTATATGTAGACATAATGCACCCTGTCTCCTACAACTAAGCTGCTTCAATCAAATGTTAAAATTCTGTGACCAAAGGTTAGATATCTACTTACAAAGAATATGTAGAAATAAAAAAAATAAAGATATCAATAATCAAAAGTTAAAATTCTGCAATCAAAAGTTAGTTATCTGTATAGAAATCTACAATCCCTTGTTCAGATTCTGTAATCAAATGTTAAAATTTTGCAATCAGCTGATAAAACCTGTACAATGCTGAGCAAGACAATAACTGCTTTGAGGCTTCATGAGGCAGTCACACATGTGCCATGTCAGCCAATGAAATGACTGAAATAGATGGTGTGAAGCATTTTGGCATGGGCATGATCCTAAACCAATCAGTTTCATATGTCTTTGCCTATTAAATTTGACAGGGTTGCCATAAGCTGTGGTCATGAAAAGTGGGTAGCGATTCTGAAATTTTGGTAACCCCTGCAATATAGTATTATCATTTAATTTTAAAATTTTACAATATCTATAAAAATATTATGCTACTAATATATATATATATATATATATATATATATATATATATCAGGGGAAATGGTAGGCTTTAAAAACAGTAGCTACTCACCGCTATTTATGCATCCAGCAATGGAGTGAACACATTTGGTGACTGGTGTTTGTATACATTGTGTATATAACACTCTAAAAATCTGCCTTCTTTTACTGTGTGCTGATAGCTTAGAGGTAGAATTTCCAACTGATGTCAAATCAGTCAAGTTTCACTCCTGCCTAGAAGCAGTTAGATGTCTAACCATACTGATGACCTGTGATACTGCGAAACAAAGCTATCTGTGGATGACTATATATATATATATATATAGATTGTTTAATTACTTACTTTTTTATTGCAAATTGCCTGAAGACACCACATGGTAGAAAACTAGGTCATGTAATAACTTGTTTACAAATGAAGAATATATATATATATATATATATATATATATATATATATACACACACACAGTACCTGCATAACTACACATGTACATACATACACACAAATATTTCTATGTGGGCATAGTGTATCTGTACTGTATGTTTCAACTTGCACACACAATCATACTCATTAGAAAAAAAAATGCTGTTGATAACTCATTCACAAATTACCCCCTTAAAAATCAAACTGGACTCCATGTTTATCTATTTAAAAAAAAGTACAATGGCCTGAGAAAACAAATCATTGTTGCATCCATGAGTGTCTCTAGTTTAATGAAACTGAACTTACTCTAATAATTTATTGGCTTTATGACAGAGTCTACCCCAAATTCAAACACCGACCCAAAATTAAATTCAGTCACACAGCCACAATACAAACACCCACCCAAAATTCAGACACCTAATCACAATTCAAACACATTTGTATAACAATGTAGAATTCAGGAACTAAGAAAGACAAACAGCAACAAAGAGTTATATATATATTGTGTATCGAGGCAGCAGATAATTTTCTAAACATATATTGTAAATATAACAGACAATGAATGTCTATTATGTTTAATCATGAGCCATTCTAAACATCATATTTTGGCTTTAATTTCAGGTGAAAATAAAGACAAAAATTGTCCAACACTTGAAGCCAGCATAATATATCCAAGTGTTGGACAATTTTTGTCTTTATTTTCACCTGAAATTAAAACCAAAATACGATGTTTAGAGTGGCTCAAGACTAACATGTTTACGAAATAGACATTCATTGTTTGTTATACATAACGATATATATATAGATATATGTATGTGTCAAATTCTAGATAGAGTATATCTGTAAAAGAACTATGAATAAAAACAAAAGGAAAAATTATGTTAGTTGATGCATTTTGTCCTTTGAGGGACTTTTGTCATGGCAAATGCAAAAATTATAAGTATTTATATACAAAAGTAGAAAGTTATAAGTATTCATATACAAGAGCTAAAATATTTTTTGGTTTTTACAAAATTTTTAAATTTCATGAATATTTATCAGCTTAGCCAAAAAATCTAGGCAAACTATGAAAGACTCCAAATGACACAATTCAATGAATAATAAACAAAATTAATAAATAATGATAAAATTAATAAAATGTTTTTTGGTTTTTTCAAAATTTTTAAATTTAAGAACAGCCATGAATATTCATCAGATTAGCCAAAATGTGTTATTTTTTTTTATGCAAATTAGTATTTAAATTATTTTAGTTTGAGATTAATTTTTGTTTCGTATATTTTAAAAAACATGAGATGATGAAATTAAACATTTTCTTTAATTTTTTTTTTACATTTTTCTCTTGTATATAAATACTTGTTACAAAATCCTTGGATTTGCCTTGTTAAAGTCCCTCAGAGGACGAAACAGATCAGCTAAGATAACCTTTTCTTTTGACTTTATTCATGTATATGTATGTATTCAATTTTTTCTTTATTAATCTGACAGATTATAAGTATCCACTAAAAATAACGTTTAAGTAATGTAACAATTGCCTTGAAAAATGTATGAAGGAAGTATGTATGTTTTAGTGTCAATTCAGAACAGTGTAGGTGTCTAGGTAACCAGTGGTAGAAGAAGGTAGGTATTGTATGTGAGATGGTGTGGGTCATGCATGTATTATATTTTGGCTCTGGGTATGATACATAGAAGAAGGGATAAAAATTAATTTGTCATTTCTGATTTAGGTTGATTTTATATATAAAATATAGATATATAGATATATGTATCTGCTGAGGCAAGAACTGCTTTGAAACTGCAGCTTGGCTTCTGATTGGTTCACAGTTAGTGATTTTATATCCTGGTCTTGTTTCTGATTCTCTCGCCAAACTATAATTTTTGTATTCTGATCCTTATTAGATATGAATTAACTGCTAAGTGAAAGTTCGTTACTGTTGACATATGTGTATATATATATATATATATATATATGTGTGTGTGTGTGTGAGAGAGAGAGAGAGAGAGAGAAAGAGAGAGAGATAATAATGTATTATTAACTACACACATTATATATATAAGATAATTTTGAAAACTTCTATTTTGACATGTTTTACAAATTAACCCATATCATCAGATTCGCATCCAATTTCACATGCACATAATATCAATCAGTACAATGACAAAGTTTATATATATAAAATGATCATCTACTTGTTTCTGAGAACATCTGTCTCTGAGGCTAGCTAGCCAATCCCTGTTGCAGATGATTGCTCAAACAGCTTTGTATTTGCTCAACAACCACAGAACCCACCTATGATTTATACTGTTATTATAGTGAGCGGACCTTAGTTACAGTTTCTACAGAACCCACCTATGATTTATACTGCTATTATAGTGAGTGGACCTTAGTTACAGTTTCTAAAATCATTTCTTGTGTGGCCAAAAGTTTGAACAAAGTCAGTATGTTACGATGACTTGTGACTATGCCAATAAGATGTGCCAAAAAATTCTTGGGTTAACAAAAAGGGATAAGGAAATAAATTCTCATGTTTGATCATTTGGTTAGATTTTGGGAAGCACATCAGGCTATGAACATTTCAATACCTCCTGTCAGAAATATATTAATAATAATGATAATATATATTTTGATTGTTAATATTGACAATATCTTTGAAACTTCAAAAGTGTATACAAACTTGGTTGTTAACTTAATTTCTTCCCATGCCATGGAAAAATGTCTTTTCATTGATGTTAATCAATTAGCTTTTTAACAATACTATGCTTTCTTTTTTATCTTGATGTTGTTTAATATGAGATGAATATCAAGAGTAGGCAAGCAGGCAACTTTGGATTAAGAAAATTATGATTAAACAAATTATTTAGAATTATTTAAGCCAGTATTATTTCTGACATTGTTTTTGCTTTGTTTAACATTTTTTTGACTGGTGCAGTGTCTGATTGCCAAAAAATAATCCTTAAAGCTTTTTTTGGATTTGAATGTGTGAAATAAATAAGGCTCAATGCCAAACATTCAATAAAGTTTCAAAATAGATGTTTGCTCAATTGATCGCAGTCTATGACAAGGGCACAATAACAAGGTAAGCCAATGAAGATCAAACTTACTAGATTAGCACACTAATCCTCCCTCACTCTACAGCAGAAACCCACAAAGACTTACTAAGCTTAACTTAGTCTGGTAAAAGGTCAACAACAGTGTACGACTAAAGCACTTGTCTTTAAACTGGACATCCATGGATATTTATTAAGCTCATCTCAGTCTATCATAAGATCACAAAGCTTGAACTCATTATAGCCATTAGAAAGCCTAGAAAAGTAGTTAAACTAAGACAGCAAGTTTTAGGTGGCAGCATTTAGATGAATTAGTAAAATGAAGTAGCATGCAAAATTGGATTTACTGTTTTTCTTCTAATTCTACTTATGCTATTTTTACCTAAATTTATTTTATGGCTAAGTAATAGATAGACCTTCACTTTGAGGGTTATATGACCATCACCCCATGGCTGGTCTGTATTCAAGCTCAGTCCCCTCAGCTGATCATGGCAATGATTACTTTGGCCCAAGTCCTGTCTTGCACCACATTGTGTTAATTGATTGCAAGACTGGTTTGGTCCGAATGGTCAACTGAAATCAATGACTTGGTTTGGTCCAGTCAGAGTAAAGTCAAACAAAAAATAACTTGGACAAAAGAAAAGTATTTATATACAATTCCTGGATACAAAGTTGTTAGTACAGTTATTGATGACTCAAACTGGTCTATATTCTCCGTGCAATAAATATCAAATCTTTCTGATTATCATGGCACACTGTTTGCTGACTTGGTTTTTAATGAGACTTCTGGAACAAGGTTTTAAGTCAAAGGTTTCGTTTCAAGGCAGCAAATCACATTCTCTCTCTCTCTCTCTCTCTCTCTCTCTCTCTCTCTCTCTCTCTCTCTCTCTCTATCTCTTTTACTGGTCTGCACACCCTCTACATCTGAACCCTCTCTCTCTCTCTTTGCTGTTCAAAATCTCCAGTTTATATGGAGTCCCGCATCCAGCTGTAGTGGGTTATGATATGGTCTGGAAATGCTAGCATTCCCCAAACAACCAATCAGGGCTCTCCCTGCAAATGTTCAAATATGGGTGAGAACCTCCTCTCTACTTGGAATTCTACCTTCTCCTCCTTTTGGTCACCTGATCGAGTCCGTCTTTTTTCTTCTTTGTGTGAGTGCCTCTCACCATCACTTCCTGAGGGGCTTGGTCTATCCCAAGCAGCCAAATTTTGATTATCACTTATTGTACTTTTGCACATGCTTGTTTTCACACCTGGGATTTATCATTTCAACCCTTCATTTCAACAGACAACAAACAAAAAAAAGGACAATCCATTGATTTGAGATGTTTTATCACATTTCAGCAGTTGAAAAAATTCAATTATTATTCTTTTCGTATTTTCTTTTGGAAATCTATCTGCTCTTAAAAGTCAGCTCTCATCAATTAACTGAATTTCATGTCCGATGGTCGCTCTATATACAATGGTTGTAAAAATATTATCTAAGCCAGCCATTCATTTTCAATGGTGGTAAAAATATTATCTATTCTTTCTAGGAGGTCCTTAGAATATGCCATCACTTAATCACAGTCTTGACTAAAACCAGATGGTCTCTTTGGTTTACCTCTCTGGCAGATGAAAAAAAAACTAACTATGATTTTCTGTGTTCATTCATCTGGTTATTAGTATATCTTTAGTCTATTGAAAATTAGTGTTTTTCTACCTTCTAGTTTCTCTTCAATTTAATAGTGCCTTTGAAATAGAGTTGCAATTACACTATGAGTCAGTTACTGCTAGGAAATTTTTCATCTTAGTGCCTATGCTGTTAATGTAAAAACATTTTATCTTAAAAGATTTTTATTTACTAAAAAAGATTTTTTGTCTAATTATTTTAAATTTTTTCCATTTTCTTATTTCATTGTGTTTTGTCTACCATCAAAATAAAATGAATGACCATAATTGTAACATTTATATATTGTAGATATTGTCCAGTTTTGGAATGTTGTTTAGAATGGTGACAAACTATACAAGAATCCTGTGCAGTACAAATGATAAGTACATAAGTACACTACTGGTTAAAGTCACTAGAGTTTTCAAGACTAATTTACCAAATAATGCATTACAGTGTATATCAGTTAATGATACTTACTAAACCAATTTTATCTTCCACATTATTATAAGAGAATGGCACTCAGTGAGAACTGAACTCACTGAAATATTTACAGTAGATAAAACTAGCTTGTTCACCATCACTATGCAACAGGCACTCTGACTAAACTGTGTTTAGTCAAGCACAGCAAAATTAAAAATAATAATTCTCTAGAGAAAAATGCTTTTCATAAAAAAATTAACTTTTGTGAAGTTTTTTAAGTGATGTTTATTTTGATCAAGATCTTTTCTTCTTTTATGTGCTGTGTTCTTTCAGCACATGGAGGCGATCATGGTCATCCACATCTTTCTGTCTCTTGTAGGTCTTAATAAGTTTTGTTTTGTTATTTCTCTTAAAACCTGTTCTGCCATTCATTTGCTTAAGCCCATTGAGTATGTAACATGCTGTTTTTCTCTGTTCATCTTTTGCCTCCATCTGCTCTGTGAGTATCAGATTCTCCAAGCCCTCCTTTCTCATTACTTGCCTAAGAAACTGTCTATTCTTAATGTAAAGTATAAGTTTCCTTTTTGTTTCCATTCTCTCCAAACCAACTTTTATTTGCCTTTTTCAGAATTCTATTAGGACAGATATTGTTTCAGATCTCATATAAAGAAAAAATAAGATGAGAAAAAGTTATCAGATTCTTTGTTGTCTTAAGGTTTGTTAATAGTAATAATTCTTGATAACACTAACTGCAATATTTATGAAAATGCTGTGTTTGGCTCATGGTCATAAAAGGAATAGTCTGGGGAAAAAAAGATTAAGATGAGGACTTCTCTTAAAGATTATTTTTAACCAATCATTTTCTTCTTTTATGTGCTGTGTTCCTTCAGCACATGGAGGTGATCATAGCCTTCCACATCTTCCCTTGTAGCTCTTAATAAGTTTTATCTTTTTATTATTTCTCCCAAACCATTTCTGCCAACATATTATCTAAGTACCACATTACTTTGTTATACACCATATTTTCAGGATACAAATAATAAGTAGGTTGATGTAGAGGCTTAAATAAACTTTTTACGAAATAACTATGGACTGAAGATGTGTAAAATTGTAGAAAGATTGATTTCGAATTAAGTGAGGCAATGGAAATTCATTGTAAATCTCCCATCATAGAATCAAAACAAAACAACTATGTGATTTTTTTTTTGTTTTTGTTTAGGGATGTTTTGAAAAGAAATACCTTATATTACTATCACTTAAGGACCCTTAGATCATGATGACCAAAATATATTGTTCTTGTTTATTAATAATTGAAAAAAAAAATCACTAGTAGTACTTGTGAAAATTTCAAGGCTTTCCTGTTTCAATTTTGTTTTCTTTCTTCATTACTGAAATTAAACAGCATCTCTAATATGTCTTTTCCATCTTTCCTTGAGATCAAAATGGAACAGTCCATTATTTATGTGTTATTAGCCGAGCATGGCTTTCTTTCTTTCTTTCTTTCTTTCTTTCTTTCTTTTGCTCATTGAAACCAAATAACATCCCTGATATGTCATTTCTGTCTTTTCACATAATCAAAATGGAATAGTTCATCATTTATGAGGTATTAATATAAATTCATTGGAGTTGAACAATGAAAAGATGAGGAATTTTACTTTCAATTTGCTCTTTACATATTTAGACTTATAAGTTATCTATACTTGAAGAGAATTGTTTTTTTAAAAAATCCATCTGACCTCTGACCTACCATTTCATTTCCTTTATCTTCCAGAGGAAATTGTAGGTTACTAATCTTCAAAGTTACCACCTCAACACAAAAGAGGCCAAGCCTGATGCATGAATGTTGATGTAAAAATGTATTTCTTATTTTCAGACTTAAACAGGTTATATTAATGTCACACCCACATAGCCCAGACAGAAATAGTGGGTTAACTTTTTTTTTTTGACATTAAATAGTTTATATGGGTGTCCAAAATACAGAGAGAATGCACTAACACACATGACAGCAATCAAACCAGTAGATGTAAAATAAGTATGCCTTGTAAAAAATTTAAAACTAAAGAAAAAAAAAGACTAATTAAAATTGAATCAGAAAAAATAGAGCAGATTGATGTATGTTAAGATTGAATTAAGAAAATTTGATTTTATATATATATATATTCATCATCCACATACAAGCCTGTTTCACTGTACCACAGTTCATCAGTGTGGCTAAACTGGCTAAACATCCACTTGCTTCTGGCCAGGATTGAAACTCAACCGATTTGGTGTCAGTCAGAGTCGCTAACCCCTAAGCCATAGGCATATGGCATCAGAGAAGGAAAATTTAGTGCGTTGTATATAAGCGGGGTATACACATGCCGGTCACTGAAAGAACTCAATTCATTACCGAAGAATAATGCATAAATTGCGGAAGTGATAACTGTTTTTTAAAATTTTCCTCTCAATCGTAATGAGAGCATAATATATTTATCATACACACACACACACACACACACACACACACACACACACACATATATATATATATATATATATATATATACAAATTTTCATGGGAAAATGGTCTGAGCCCTTCTCACACACACATGTATGTGCATTCTCCAGCAATTTTCTTCTATGTGCTATGTTCCTTCAGGACATGGGTGATCATGGTATTCCAAAACTTCCTATCTCTTGTGGCCCTTAGCAGTTTTTCACTTTTTGTTAAAGCTCCCAGATACCCATTCAGAGACCGTTCTATCATCCATTCATAAGCATGTATGTATGTGGCTTGCTTTCTCTTTTAAGTTTTCCAAGCCTTCCGTCCTTATTATGTACCCAGAGAGGTTTCAGCTGCCTTTTCCTAATTTTGAGTATAAGTGTTCTTTCTGT
The DNA here is from genome assembly GCA_037127315.1 of Ascarosepion bandense. NCBI lineage: Eukaryota > Metazoa > Mollusca > Cephalopoda > Sepiida > Sepiidae > Ascarosepion > Ascarosepion bandense. The sequence goes on along the minus strand of JBBBDQ010000197.1, from coordinate 702,092 downwards.
AGTAATTTTCTTTAATACTTCCTTGTTGCTTACTCATTCCGTCCATGAAATTTTCAGTATCCTTATGTAGAACCATATTTCTACTGCCCTTAGACTTCTCTTCATCATTGGGAAAATTGTTCAATATTCACTACCATATAAGAGGATGAATATCACATAACAATCTGGTACTCTTTTGTTTGTTTTTTTACACATTTTTCCTTTTTCTCAGCACTTTGCTTAGCTTTTGAAATGCATCTTTTGCTAGTTCAATGTGTATTCAGATATTAGTGTCTCCTTTTCCATCTTCTGTCAAAACACTTTCTGGATAGTAAATTTAGAGTCACACCACCAGTTGCAATTTATATGTCATGTACAGAACAACATATATATATATAATTTTTGTAATATTCAATTGACAAGTTATGTCTTTTTAATTATTTATTGCATTTTACCAATTTTCAAATAAGTGGCTGAACCATAATTGTAGCTAAACTGTATGAAGTTCATTTTTTTGTTAAAATTTTTTAAAAAGTGGAAAAATACAATAAAAATTAAAAAAAACGGATTGTGGTTGAATTTGATACAACTCTTTTTCAAATAATTTTTTGCTGCTTATATATATATATATTTGGAATTATTATAAAGTCAGTGTTTATTAATATACATTTAATTTTCAAAATTTAGTAGAATCTATAGACAGAATTTTTTTGTCAACACCATATTAAATCCAAAACGAAATGAAAATTTTCAGCAGTTTAAGTATGTATTCATTTTTGGGAGCACAATATAACTGAAAAACCATAAATTTTGCTATATGTAAGTGTATAACAATTCTGTTTTGTTCATGTGAGATTCAAATGATAATTTATATTCGTAAGTGTGTGTGTGTGGGTGTGTCTAGTAGACATTATATTTGGTTGTTTTTTGCATATTGATTTGGGAATGTTTTTATGTATATACCATTTGTTTTAGATAAACATACATTAGGTTCTTTAAGAATAAATTCAATAAAGTTTGTTTTTTGTAATGTTTTACAAAGTACTTTGATATAAAAAATTATGTTCTTTTTTAATTAGGTTGGAATTTGTAAAATCAAATTTATGGACAGTTTTGTTCCTGTGTATTGCAAGAGAATTTGAATGATTATCTAAATGTAAATCTTTCTTATGTTTGGTCCTGGGTATGATGATAAACTACATCTAGCAGCAAGGCCTCTGATTGGAAGGTTGTGAGGAGCATGGAACCACCTCTTGTGGGCAAATTGTTAACCCCCAAACTGGAGTCAAAACATTATAAAAGTATTAAAAAAAGACTTTTATAGAAATATATACATTTTTGAAGGAAAAAAAAATTATAACCAGCAATACATTTTTGAATACAAAACTAGAAGACATCTTCAGTTTTCTAAAATAAAAAAAAATTGAAAATTTTTTCCTCAAAACCAACCTTCTCACTATAACCAAACATAAAAAAATACCTTAAAACCCCACCTTTTTGACATTAAATAACTGACAGAGGTTGATAGGCCGTTAAACAAAACTAAAACTCTTTTATGTTTGTAGATACATATACAGGATGCGATGGATGAATTGTCATCTAAATTACACAAAAAAATGAAAAATGATATCTCATTTTAACAAATATATTTACCAAAATTACACTAAATATCTTGAAATGATTCAATATCTTGAAAGGGTAAACTTACTCAACAAAATCAGCATTGTTTTCAACCATAGAACCATAGTTTTCAGACAACTTTGGAATCTCCTGCAACAATTCTGGGTGGTTTTCTTGTTTAAGTTGGTGAATGCTGCCATAATTTTTGACTTCAGTTCATCTTTAGTGTTACAAGGAGTTTTGTTGGTCTCTCACTCAACTGCACCCCACACATAATAATCAAGTGGGGTTGCAGTCTAGGGAGTTAGGTGGCCTGATATAAGGGGTGATATGGTGGCAGAAATTGTCTGACAGCCGTGACTGGGTTATCCTGCTTGTGTGACATGGAGCGAAGTCCTGTTACCAGACATAGGATCTTCTAGTAGCCACACTCTTGACCCAGCACTATCTCTTCAAAGCACTTAATATAGGCATACATGTTGAGTCTGAATCCCTGTGGGTAGATGAATAGAGGCATAACATTAGTCACTAGTGATCACTTCAAACACCATGAGGTTGACTGGATATATCATCCAACTCTTTCTGAATCCTCTGCACTGTCCTCAGATTAACACCCAAACACTCTGAAATTTTCGTACTAGAATTTCCACCACAAATACCAAGCAATACAGCATGCCATTTCCAAATTTCTGGTGGAGTGAATTGCGTTTTGTTGCTCTTTAGCTCACAGATGGTGCCCAACTGAACCTACTATACTCTGCTGTCAACAAAATCAAAAACAAACAGTGCATGAAATTAAAAATATAAGATGGAAACAATTTACCCTGAGTGCGTGCGCATCCTGAGTGTGTGCATGTGTTTGTGTGTGTATATATATATGTGTGTGTGTGTGTGTGTGTGTGTGTGTGTGTGTGTGTGTGTGTATATATATATATATATATATGGTTAGTGGCCATGTGTCAAAATTAATGTCTTTTTCATTAATAAATATTGACTCATTTTCCATTCTTAGCTTGTCCTACCTTAAAGTGTTGGAGGCCATATATATCTTACTTCTAAAGCCTTCATTACGTAAACAGAAGGATCATATATTTGGCCTACAACTAATTTCCACCTAAGAATTTTTTTTCTATACATATTGCCCATTTCCTCTTTTACTGATAATTATTTCTTTAGTAAACCTCAATTTATCTCTGTTGAGCAAGGTTCAAAACCCATTACCTAGTCCATTTTTCAATTTTATTTTATAAATATTATCATGAGTGGTAATAAAAATGAAAATTTTTGTCTTTTTATAGTGGTTATGAAATATATATACATACATACACAGAAATATGCCTTGATAAAGTTATGAAAGTTAACAAGGTTGGATGTTTGTGTGTATTTTAGGTGAAGGTGTGCTCACATATTATAAACAAAGAAGAAGTATACAAAAGCGTGGGTTTCTACTATGCACCATTAATTTTTTTATGGTGACTGTCAGTCAGTTAAGTGCCATCCATGATACATGCATGGGTGATCATGTCTCGAAAGAGACATGACTGACTGGACAAAAGCTTTTCCCACAGTAGGTTGCCATTACTTTCTGCAGTAGACTAGTTGCCAACCAAAGCTATAGAACGCATTCTGTCCTGCTGTTAACCCATAGCCAGAGGGAGAAGAGACAGATTAACACCTTTCCCAAGGGTATTTGCATGTTTTCATGCATCAAATTCAACTGAAATTCAAACTTGGCTGTAGTGCAACAAAATTCTCAATGCCTCTTGGGTATGTCCATTTTATTGTTTTGGTTCTGAAGTAAGTTAGGATAAATAAGGATAATAATGGTTAAAATGATCAAGCTCAAGTCAGCCTTGTGCAGAGTTGGAACAACCAAAGGAAGGTTAGCACTAGGAGATTTAAACATGGTTATGGGATGTCTGTTTTCTTTTCCTTTGTTCAAAAATTAGGGTAAATATAAGTAACGTTACAATGGTTGTGCTCAAGTCAGCCTAGTGCTGAGCTGGAACAACTAAAAAGATAGCTTGACTTTATTGGTGAAGGTTTTTGGAAAACATATGCAAGTGCTATGCATTAGAATGAAAAGAAAGTTAAAGTTTGTCAGTGAACTAGGGAAATTAACATTTCTCAATGTGAACATAATTATATATAATAAGGTATGGCAGCTGGGAAAACTGATCATTCTGATAAGAAAAGAACTCCCAAATTTGTTGGTAAGGTCCTCAGAGTCAACATGGAGGCCTATATCATTGAAGAGATAATGCTGCCCTGGGTCAAGAGGGTAGCTGTTAGACGACCATATATCTGGTAACAGGACTCTGCACCATGCCACACAAGCATGAGAATGTAGTCATGGCTGTCAGACAATTTCTGCAACTACATTCCCACTTACATCTGACCACCTAAATCCCCAGACTGCAACTCCCTTGATTATTATGTAGTGGGTACTGTTGAGTGAAAGACCAACAAAACTCTTTCTAACACCAAAGATGAACTGAAGGGAAGGATAATAGCAGCATGCACCAACTTAAACAAGGAGACTATCTAGAAGAGTTGCAGGAGATTCCAAAATCGCCTGGAGGCTGTGGTTAAAGCTAATGAAGATTTTATTGAATAAATTTACTCTTTAGTATTTCAAGATATTTTTGTGTAATTTTGGTAAATATATCTGTTAAAATGACATGTCAATGTTATTTTAATTAACATCCATCACACTCAGTATATATTTTAGTATTTTCCAACATGTTATATGAACTAAACAATTTACTGTTGCTAGACTTTGAGGAGTTTTGTTAGCGGTGATGGCAAAATAAATGAAACATCAATATTACCACTAAATATATATAAATTTATTTAATATAATGTTCTATAAATATTTTATGAGATTGTATTAATTTTTTTCAACCTGACAAAGAAGCTGTTAGAAAATGATCTTTGATTATTATGCCAATTTTTTGGAATGTATCAAGAATTTTTCAGCACTTCTTTATACATATTTTTTGTCTCTTATATTTTTCAACCAGAAGAGTAAAAATTCACTCTGCAGCACCCATATAGAAATCTATATGACAGGAAAGTATATTAAGAAGGAATGTAAGTCAAAAGGATATATTCATTTTTTTCTAATTGCATGAATAAATTTTGTAAAGATAAGACTAATTCTTTTACTCACATTTAACAAATCTAAAAGAAATTTGTTCTTTATTTCTTTTTTTTTAAACTGTAACATTTTTAAAGGTTTAATTTTTTTATATGAATCCATTTAAAATATAACATTACACTAGTAATTTTGTCATTATGTTTTACCAGTATAAAAATTCTAGTTAACAATAGTATCATTGTCAATCTAGCAGGGAACATTACAATGGTTTATATAAATAAATGCAATGTACCTGTAATGTCCTGAGTTGTATCATCTATACTGAGCAAAATATAGGTTAGCTGAGTCACTTTGTTCCCTACTTAATTGAGTCACCTTTACACAATATAATAATAAATGGTTTTGATAGTTTATTTATTTGAATGTATTTTTATAGGCCGCAAACCTGAGTATTAATTCTTGTACTTTACCTAGAATTCTATTCAAAGTAGAATGAAATTGAAATTTAGGAAAATGATGATATCTTTTATTCATGCTTTATGATAAACTAAAGGGAAAATTTAGCCATCTAACAAAATCATTAAAAGATGACGTATCCATGATTAGGGAAAGTGTGATTCTAAGAAGACATTATTCATTTTGTTTCAATTAATTTGCACAATGGTGTATATATTTAAAACATGAATAACACAAAAGTTATTTTTTGAGGAATATGCTGTGAAGTACATTCTCATGTCTTGTTAGATTTTCTACTTGTTCAAGAACTGCTTTCAACCAAATTTATCGCTTTCAGGTGGATCAGAAACATGATTTTTTTTTTCAAGGAAAGATTATGATTGGTTGAAATATATCAAAACTTAACTTATAATTTCATGTATTATTTACATGATTTACATTCAGACTAACATCTTCATCTTGGTTACTATTACCATGAACTTTTTAAGGTTGTGCCCCCAAGTCTTCCTCTGGCTAATCAATTTGGGTAACCTTCAGGGAATTTTAAACTGAACCCTTTACTTAATCTATACAATTAGATTGTTCTCATTCTGCTGTCCACATCTAGAGTTATCTCATCTTGTTCTTATTTAACACTGATCAGTTATTGTCCCATGGAACAATAGCCTAATAAATTAAAGCAGTGGCTTGTAAATTTGATGATAAAGTAATTGTGAGTTCAGTTTTTGCTCCAGGTAGTACAGACTTAGACTCAGAATAAACAGACAAAAAGTAACTGTACTATAAATAAAATAAATAATGATAACTCCTCATCCCAGAAATTGAAACAAAAATTTGATGTATATTTTAAACAGGGGTTATGTACAGATACTTCTGCATAGTAGTTTGTTTTTTATCAGTCTGGATTTAGAGTATTCACATCTGATTGAGATGCCAATATATTCATTAAATAAGTGATATATTCTGAATGTAGAGTATTAACATTTGGTCTAGATACCAATATATTTACTACACATATTTTACTATTTACTGATATAATTTGTTGGCAGATCAATATTGCAAACTTGTCTGAAATGACAAATATTTAGTGCTAATGTTAATGTTAGCAATAAGACATTACTGTTGGAAAGAGTTTAGTTTCTCACAAACTATTATCTTCTTCAAAAAAATAGAGACAAAAGATGTAATTAATTTAAAATGTATATAATAATATAGCAAGAGATTAAATAAGTCATTTCAATTTTATCCTGGAGATTACAACAGGCAACACTGTACATTCTTTAGCTTAAAAAAATTCTATGCTAAAAAAAACAATATCTGAATTTCATCATTTACCCCTTCTAAACAATCAAATGGAAATATGATTAACTAATCAATGGACAGGACATCAAAGTCATTTTTTGGAAGCAACTCAAAAATATGTATTTTAATTTCCAATGTAATCTTCAGCAAAACAATTTTTCTTTAATAGACAGCATGGCATGTATTTTGTCTTATTCATTTCCATGCAATTAATTTTTTGCCAAGATGAAAATTTACCTATATATTATTTTATCTTATGTTTTAATCATTTCATCCCAAGCAAAGTGACAATGCAACTAGGATACAAGGGGATACAGGGAGTGAAAGAGAATGAAAAGGCTTTAGAGGGGAAACGACAATAGCGAAACAGGGTTCACTTAGAAGATGGCAACTGACATTGCATTTACATTTTTGAAGATTGTAGCAGGGAAGCAAGAAATCAAAAGGGAGTTCCACAGGTGAAAAGTGAAAGAAAAAAAAACTATTAGCATAGAAGTGGCAGTTACATCTAGTTAGTTCAACAATAAAATGATGAGACCTAGTTGCTAATCTAGTAGTTCACTTAAAGTTGAGGCACTAAGGAAAAGATCTCATCAGAACAGTTGCCATATTATATATGAATTGTATTTTTTTTGTTCCTGATTGGTAGATATGTTTTTAATTCATATTTTTTTTATAATCATATCGCCTCAAGCAAGGCATTTTACTGCCACTGTTTTGCAAGGGGTTACATAGGAGGAAAGTTATGAGAAAGAGTGACAGGTTATAGGAGGTGTGAGGAATTGGGTAAGAGAAGGATGAGAATACTGATGAGAGTAGAGTGGACAGTGAAAGGAGCATGAGAGAGAGGATGCAGGTTAGTGAGAAAGGAGATGACTATTGACTTTACATTTAAATTCTTAGAGATTGTAGCTGTTGGGGAAGCAAGTAAATGGGAAGTGCAAGAAAAGAAGCTGCTGGAGTAGAATTTGTGTTTACATTTTATTGGTTTCACAGTAAAAGGGTGGGACCTAGTTGCTAATCTTGTGGCTTGAGTAAGTTCATATATAGGGGGCACCAGTGAGCTAAGTTCATTGGAGCAGAAGCTGTGAAAGCATTTGTAGAAAATACATATTACTTGTAAACCAATCTATTTATATAAGGTCAAGTTTAAACACTACTGTAATGACATATGACTACATGCATGTTATAATCTCATACACATGACTCACATAAATACCAGTTCCCATACAATCACTGAAGTTAAGCCATGTTGAGATTGGTTAGTGCCTAGACTGGCAACCACTTGCAAATACCAGATGCTGTAAATTTAAATGTGTGGGTAGTGTAATGGATAATTCTCAGAGTTGTTAATCGAAGAGCCAAGTTCTAATTCCCATTGGGTTCATTATATTTACTTACATGCAAATAGCCTTGGGAAAAGTATGAATCCACCTTTTCTTCCCCTAGCTATAGGTTAGTTCTTAAGACTTGCATTACTAAACCATTATTATCTCAAAAGAAAAATTTTAACAATCTAAAAATATTTTCTGCTTTTAAATAACCTGTGAAGGGTTTACAAACTATAAAAAATGAATCAATCAATCAATGAAAAAACAATCATATATACTTGTAATTAAAATGGCTGAACTGCTATATCCTTTATTATTGAACCTGTTGACTTGTTTATGTCTAATCCATTTGTGATTTGGTTAATGATAGACACAATAAAACAGAAATTCTAACTTTGAAGTTCTGTTATAAATTTTATTTATTAAATAAATTCTTTCTTATACGTCTTCAATTATTATTTGCCAATGAAAACATTATCTAATGACATAAATATAAAAATATGAAGAATGTCACTGCCATAATGAGATTTTTGCAAATGCTTTAGCAATATGAAAGAAACCACACCCATCTTAATATTTAATCTACAATTTTTCAGTTTGTAGGTTTCTATAATGAGAGACTGGGTGACATTAGCAAATCAGCACATTTCTCTCAACTGAAAAATTAATTCAGTGTTACAGCTTAGTTTAAAACTGAAAGGGATTTATAAATAGTAACAGAAAAACAGGCATTATTATAAAAGTACAATGAAACTCTCACCCTGCTTTTCATTATTGTCTTTTTGTTATCTCTCCTAAATCTTGTTCTGCCATCCATTCACTAGGTAGATTACGTGTTGTTTTGCTCTAACCCTCTTGCATTGAATCTGTCCTATGAGTATCAAATTTTCCAAGCCCTTTTTCCTCATTATGTATCCTAGATATTTCATTTGCCTCTTCCTGACGTTAAGTATAAACATTCTTTTTGTTTCCATTTGCTCACATGTTCTGTCCATGGTATTCTTGGTATCTTTCTATTAGACTACATTTCTTTTCTAGTCTCTTCATCTTTGAAGAAATTGTCCAGCATTCATTGCCATAAAGAAGAACCAATATCATGTCACAGTTCAGTACTTTTCTCTTTGTTTCGAACAAAATTTTCCTGTTTCTTAATATTTTGTTTAAATTTTTGGAAAGCATCTTTTGTTGTTCCAATGTACCATCAAATTTCAGCATTTTCCATCCTCTGTTAAAATACATCCCAGATATTTAAACTGTTGTACTACTTTTCAATTTTGGGATCACTAATTTATAATTTACATGTTGGACTGTCCTTTTTGTGGACAACCATGCATTCTATCTTTTTGCAACTGATGTTGAGTTCTTTCTTCTTACTTTCCTTCTCTATCTCCTGTAAGAGTCCCTGAAGTTTCATTTCCATGTTTGCTACCGACACTTATCTTATGTTGTTAAGATTGTGCCTGCCTATGATAAACTCTGGTAGGACTTCTAATTTTTTTCACTGTATAGGCTGAATCAGTCAGAGAAGAAGTCATATCAGATGATAAGTTTCATTTAGAGCAATTATCTAATTGAGTTAACATTTCTTTTCACCTGGCTTCGTAGGCAGTGCTATGAAAATGAATCTACTTAGGTCTTTCAGTATATCACCACTGTTGTATATTTAATTTATTATTTCTGTAATCTTGTTGGTGCTAAAATTATCTCTGGTTGCTAGCATCTCTATTATGATTCAATCTGGTCCTGCTGCTTTGTTTCTGTTCAATGTAGCCAGTGCTGGTTTCACTTCAGATGTGCGTTGTGGCACAGTGGATATCGGCTTGAAACGAGAAATCGGGGAACTGAGTTCAAATTCCAGTTGAATTCCTTGCATTCATTTACGCGCAAATACCCTTGGGAAAGGTATTAATCCGTCTCTTCCCTCCAGTTATGGGTTAAATAACAGGACAGATTGGGTTCTATAGCCTTAGTCGGCAACCAGTCTACCGCAGAAATCAATGGCAACCTACTGCGGGATAATCTGCCCAGTCAGTCATGTCTCTTTCGAGACATGATCACCCAAGCGTGTATCGCGCATGGCACTTAACTGACTGACTATATTTCTCTGTATTACCAGTTGTTCCTTTTTGTTGTGGAAGAGTTCTCCGACATCTTTGTTTCATCTCTGAAGTATTTCTCTTTCTCTAATATCAGTGTCCTGTCTTTGGATTTTATGATTCCTGTGGATAGGCATGTTTTTGTCCTCTTAGTTCTCTTATTTTTTTATGCATATATGCTTTATCTGGGATACTCATTCTTTCTATTTCTGCACATTTTTCATTGAGCCTCTTTAGTCTGCCAGCATTTGTTCTTAATTTCTTTTCTATATTCTGTGTCATACCTTGGCTTTGTTTTTTGTCTCCTTTTCGTCATTTCAAAAATTTCATCTGTCACCCATTTATTTTTATATACATTTAAGACAAGGTAGAAAAGAAGCTGATAATGAGCACTTGAAATATTCCAGCAAAAGATTTGGGCTTGAAAAACTTCAAGAGATTTAAGCTCCATAAGCAGAGCATTACATTGTACTGCTACATATTAATAATCTCTCAAAAAGCATTCTCAGATCACTAGTAAATATATATGCAAATGATACCATAGTTTATGCAAGCAGCACCAAAATTTAGGTGACCAAAACCTTACAGCTGATCTCTCCTCAGACCTAACTCACACAGATCAGTGGGAACAGATTGATTAGTTTTCTACAGTTTATCATCACTTTGCAGGTTATTTAAAGCAAATAATATTTTTACATTGTCAGATTTTTAAAAAAATAATTATTATTTTACTGATACAAGTCTTACTAATGAACCCACAGCTGGGGGAAAAGAGGGGAATATTTACCTTTCCTGTGGGTATTTGCACATAAGTGAATATAACAAATCCAACTGAAATTGAAACTCGGCTCTTTGATTAACAATTCCAAGCCATTGCACCACCTGCACAGCCAAGCTTACAGAACCATCTAAGTAATAAGATCAATATTGCTTAACTTTGGTGGTCATAAGAGAACTAGTGTTTCATCATTATATGACTGTAAGCCAATGTAGGAGGAACTGACTTGTAACATTCAATGCATTCAAAATCAAGCTAGTGATCAATCATCATAGAACAAACCATGAATTTTCACCAGTCATAATGAATGGCTGTATTCTCACCTTGCTTGGAACATCTATTGGGACACATAAGATCTCAAGTGGAACTCATTAATACATTGCTCAAACCTTTCTAAAAATGGTTAGTTCCTTGTACCATTCTAGAAAATAACTGACTCCTCCTGCACTGCTCTTTATTCACAAAAGACAGATCAGGCCAAAAATGGAGATGACTGCCACATCTGTGGTAGAACTGTCCAACCCTCACTTTCCAAGCTTAACAGCATTCAAAAGCATTTGCACTACTTTGTTGATTGTTTTCCACTCTACAACCTCTTTCCCCCGAGAAAATAAATGTTGCTAACCTAGTGTTACTCTATTGATGTTTTCATGACAGAAGTTCAGGCAAACTGCATTCCTGGCTTGTAATTTCGACTGTAAGAAGATATCATATTTGGGATATCAACTATCAAAAGAAGGCCTATCACTCAATGACAGACTAACAAAGAAAATAACAGAAATAGCTGCTCCAACAAATAAAAACAATTAGAATCCTTTTTAGGGCTGATAAATTTTTATAGTAAATATATACCAAGATATAGAAACATGATAGAGCCATTTGCAAAATTACGCAAAAAAAATGAATTTGACTGGACACAAAAGCAAACTATCGCTTTTGAAACATTAAAGAATATTCTGAAGAGCAAACCAATAATAAAAATTTTTGATCCACAAAAAGAAGTGACGTTAACCACTGACACAAGTGAAAAGACGATTGCTACTGTTTTATCACAAGAAGAACGCCCAATCATGTACATTTCAAGAAGGTTAATGTCAGCAGAACCTAACTACTTGAATATTGACAAAAAAAGCACTAGCAATTTATGGGGCATGGAAAGGTCACAAAACTTTGTGATAGGAAAAAAATTCTCATTAAAATTGGACAACAGAATTAGAATTCATATTTAATCCAAGAATAGAATTGCCAAAAGTCACATCGTCAAAGATTTTAAGGCGGGCAATAAAAATCATGTCATTCAATTTTGACATAGTATACATAAAAGACGCTTTATCAAGATTACAGTTCAAGAATGAAACAGAAGAAAAACAAGAAAATACTGAAGATAAAATAATACACGAGGTGGAAATGGACATTCTTCCTCTAAATAAACTCAAAATAAAAACAAAGCAAGATCCAATATTAAGCAGAATAGTAGAGAAAATAAAAAATAATATATGAAGCAAGTGTTTGATTGCAGAGAATTCCTTTAAGGAAACAAAGCACAAACTAACAATAAAAAATGGCATAATATGCAATGAAGATGTAATAGTAGCTCCACAAATACTGATAAGGGACGTATCAAAAGGAGTACATGATGATGTACATTGTGGCATAACAGTAACACAAAAAAGATGTTAGTTAAAAGCTTGGCAGCCAGGATATTTAATATTCAAAATATGTTAAGAGATGTCCAAAATGTAAAGAAATAAAAAACTTCAAGCAAGCAAAACTTCACTCATAGCCCAAGGAAGCAGAGCCATGGGTTAGAGTCCACATGGATCATGCACATGTCAGAGATAGGGGATTTTTTTTTTTTAATCATATCACCCCGAGCAAGGTGGTAACACCACTGGTGTGCAGGGGGCTATGTAAGAGTGAAAAGATTGGAAAAGAGAAATCCGGAAACCACATCCTAAACAGGGAACAAGGGATGAGCCTCTTCACCTGTTCAATAGACGTGGGTGGAGTGTGAACCGGGCGATAGTTTAGTCTATCTACTCCAATGATTATTCTTAGCATTCATCATCATTTATCCATCACACCCAGATGGTGCATAGGGCAGCAACTTTTTGTTGCTGTTTCTGTAACAAAATGTTTTTTACGGGGCAGGGTTGTTAACCCTACACCCAACCCCCAAACCTGGAGGACCGGTGGACCATTCTTGGTCCTTACGTTTACAGCACCTGGTATTCCCAAATGGTTACCCATTTAAGTACTGACCAGGCACGATGTTGCTTGAATCCACTAATACTAATTCTTAGTATTAGTGGATTCATATTCAGGATGGCCAGAATTTGTGAGAGTAAAAAACAGAAAAGACACCACAATAAAGTACATACTAAGAACCATATTCTCAAGGAATGAGGTACCCCAGACAATAGATACCGACAATGCACCCAAATTTTGTGATGAGAATTTATGTGCATGGATAAAACAAATTAGATGCATCCTATACAAGACACCACCATATCACCCACAATCTTATGGCATTGCAAAAAGAATATAAGCAGTGAAAATGGGATTGAAAGAATTCTCACCACTTATGAAAACATAGAAGCATATTTACCAAAAATGCTCTTCAGTTACAGATCCATTCTACATGCAGGAAGAAAACTGAGCCCTTCATCATTAATGGGAAGACAAATCAGAGCCCCCATAACTATGACCTTTGCAACGAAAGGAAAGGTATCGTATAGAAAGAATAAAGACGTGAATCCAGAAGAAGCAAATTTCCTGATACAAAAAGGACACAACACGATTATACTACAGAAAAAGAGACAACATACACTGGCACACGCAGATCAGTTCAGAAGCAGAAATGAGCTGGATGATGTGGAAATGGAAGGGCAAGAAGAAGAGACAGAAAGTTACAAAAGTGAAACAAAGCAGGAAATGGAAGAAAGTGAGAATGAAAAGACAGATGAATATGAAGAAGAAGATGAAGAGTGACCAAGATCACTATTAAAGAGAAAACAAGAAAGACAAAAGGAAAGACGATACAATACAAAATTAATTAGGAGTAGTAAAAGACAAAACAAGGGTGTATGACCTCTCCAGTTCAGAGAGGTATAGTATTGTATGCAAATTAAAAAGAAAGTATAAATAGAGAATAACTGGAGAGGTAAGAAAGAGAAAACCCTGTTGTCACAAAGGACACAGAGAGTTATGCTACAACTACCACTATGCACAAAGAAATGCGAAACATAACAGTATTCAATAGCAGAATTTTACACGAAAAATATTTTTTTTATTTTCTTTCTCTAAAATCTACATTCTTCTTTTAGGTGCTGAGTCCTTTCAGGATGTGAGGAAAAGATTTACATTAACACCTGCTGATACAGACCAATATCATTCTGAAATTTAATCCTTTTTTTTTTTTAATTAGAATATTCAATCCTCAAAGATACAAATCAATTATATTTCTTGATATTCCTAATGCTGGCTTGTGGACCATTAAAGCAAAAGTGATTTAGTAACTTAATAACTCACTATTGTTTCAGCTTTGAATTTTATATTTTATACTATAGGTTCATAGAGTGCAAGTTCACAAATTCATTTGTAATTTGTCTTTATGTACATCTTCTGTTCACATTTATTTTTGCTTGTTTTAATAATTTTGCTTACTATTACTATCATCAAAATTGTTGTTCATATTTTTTGTAATGTTGTCTTTGTTCAAAATAGCTGAGAGTTAAGGATGTGATAGAGTATTGAAGGAACAGAAGACTAGATAGAGGAAACAAAGAAATAAATATTCATATATAGAATGAAAAAACTTGAGTTAATCAAATACTACTCAAATCCTACTCTAATGTGTCTACTTGCCATATCTATAAGTAGCATCAGTCCATTATCACAGTATGAGGGAAGAGCAAAAAGTATGCTAAATCCTACTTTACAACAATATTTCAAAAGAGTATTTTGCATATTAAAATTATTGTATACAGATACTACACTCTTACTGTAAACAGTGGGATGGGAGCAACATTTTGAACCATGGTAGTATGTACAGATACGATACTCTCATTCTAAATATTGCATTGAGAAGCAACATTCTGAACTTTTAAGCATTTCACCTCAAGAATAGCAATAAAGCCACTAAGATACAAGTTACTGAGTGTGAGAAAATGAGAAAAATAAAAATTATTAACAAAAAAAGACACAGAAGATAATGATTGACATTGCATTTAAATTATTGAAGATCAAAGTTGACTGGAAACTAAGAAGCTGAAAGAGAGTTCCACAAGAGAATTATGAGGGAAGAAACTGTTAATATAGAACTTACAGCTACATCTAATCATTTCAACTGTGAAATGATGTGACCTTGCTGCTAATCTGGTACTACATTTAAATTCATAAAGTCTAGGTACCAATGAAGAAAATATTTATAGAAAAGACACAGGGAAGCTATATTATGGTGGTGGAAAAATAACTGAAGCAAAAATGTCAGGTCAGGATCAATAACATTGTAGATTCTTATTTGTGTTTCACCAAAACTCTCTAAATATGTAGTAGAAGCACCAGACAAGATGTAGCAGTAATATTTGATGCATGGACAAATGATAGATTTATAAATGTGCACAGATATTACACTCTAATCCTAAACAGAGGGTTAGAGAGTAACATTTTGATCCCAAGTAGAGTGCACATATACTACACTGATCTACAATAGTGGGGAGCTGGGGAGCAACACGTTGATTGAAGTGGAGTGTAAAGATACTAAACAATAGTCCTAAACAGAGATTTAGAGAACTACACTTTGAACTGAGGCAGTATGCATAGATATTACACTAATCCTAAACAGAAAGTTAAGGAGTAACATTTTGATTGCAGAGTGCACAGATACTACACTGATCTACAATAGTGGGGAGCTGGGGAGCAACACGTTGATTGAAGTGGAGTGTAAAGATACTAAACAATAGTCCTAAACAGAGATTTAGAGAACTACACTTTGAACTGAGGCAGTATGCATAGATATTACACTAATCCTAAACAGAAAGTTAAGGAGTAACATTTTGATTGCAGAGTGCACAGATACTACACTGATCAACACCAGTAGACTGGGAAGCAATGTATTGATCCAGAGTGCACAGATAATACACCCTGATCTTAAACAGAAATCTGGATAAAAACACTTTGACCCAAGGCAGTGTGCACTGATATCAAACTCTGATCTTAAACAGAGTGTTTAAGGAGTAATAATTTGATCCAAGACAAATGGTGTAGATACGAAATTTGACCCTACACAGAATATACAAAATTTTGTATTTGTGGCAGAGGTACCAATTTATATATAAATAATCTCATTGTTTTACAAATACTAATGTTAGTATATTAATAAATAATAACACCAATGGTTTCTCTCTCATATAAAAATGATAGATATTAATATGTATTCATGTTGATAAGGGAATAACTAATTCCTTCCAGTAATAAAACATTTGCTACTTTCAATGAATTGTTTATAAAGACTACTATTAACAGTGAGCCAACCACTGTTAATGATAATAATTAATTGGTTTCTTTCATAGTTTCTGGTCAGAAATAGTTCAGCTGATTTCACTAAGAAAATAAAACTAAATAATAAAATAAACGATTGTTCATTAATAATAATGTCATTGTCATGTCATTGTCATAATACTCATATACTGTTATAGAACTTATATACTGTTTCCTGAACAGTAATACTGTTAGTGATTGAGCATTTTTCTTAATGTGTTCATGCGTGTTTGCTAGATACCACAAACTTCCTAAAAAACAAAAAAATGCATTTAAAATAATTTATTTATAGAGTTTTTTAATTATTTCAGGTAATATTCACGACAAATTTTTGTATGTTCACACTTGATATTGCATCAATTTTTTACTGAAATAACATCTTCAGAGATTTCTCTTCATATAACTGGGGAAAATAACATGCTCCCCACACCCGAAAATTAAAAATACACTAGATATTAAAAGTTGCAGGTGAAAAAGTCCGTACAAAAAAGTTTCCACAAAGTTTTCTAATAAAATATAATTTTCAGTATACAATTCTTTTATTAATGAATAAGTACTGAAAATTTTATTTGAATTGAATAATTCCTTGACTTTTGTTAACTATTTGTGGAGCAATATTTTGCTTTCATTTTTAAAAAAAGCAACCTAGTGCTTGCCTATAGAGGTTAGGAGATTATCAGTTATAGATGAGTTGCTTATTTTATATTTATTCCCACCATCTATCGCTATATTTATTTTGGGCATGTATTGGCCTTGGGTAATGATTAAAAGAAAATGTACAGAATGTTGATGAATACAAAATAAATCTTTCTATAAGAAAATAATACAGAACTATAAGCTTCTTCTTCTTCTTCTTCTATGTGCCCTGTCCCTTCAGGACGTAGGCGATCATGGATCTCCACGTCTCCCTATCCATTGTGGCTCTTAGTATGTTTGTTCCTGTTGCTCCTGGCAACCCCCGTTCCGTCATCCACCTGATCAGACCCTGCAAATATGTTATCCGCTGCCTTCCTCTGTCTCTCCTTCCTTCTATCTGTCCAGTCAGTATCAGGTTCTCCAGGCTCTCCTTCCTCATTGCATGTCCCAGGAACTTCAGTTGTCTCTTCCTGATGCTCAGCATCAATTTCCTTTTTGTTGCCATTCTTTCTAACACTTCGTCGTTGCTTGTATGCTCAGTCCACGATATCCGTAGCATCCTTCTGTAGAACCACATTTCGGCCGCTTCCAGTTTTGTCCTCATTTTCGATGATATTGTCCAGCATTCACAGCCATATTGAAGAACTGACATCACGTAGCAGTCTAGCACTCTTTTCTTCGTTTCTATTGAGATCTTCCTGTGTGTTAGTATTTTGCTCATCTTCTGGAACGCGTCCTTTGCCATGCCAATTCACCTTCGGATCTCTGTGTCGCACTTTCCATCTCCTGTTAGAACACTTCCTAGGTACGTAAATTCTTGGACTTGTTTGATTCTGTTATCCCCTACCTGTATTTGGCATTTTGGGTTGTATCTTTTGCTGATGACCATGTACTCAGTTTTCTTAAAGTTTATTTGTAGTCCTTTCTTGTCACTCTCCACTGCTTCTATAAGCTTAAGGTAACAGTTAAAGTGTCTTTAAACACATGGCCCAGTGGATAAACGTTTATACATTCACTAATAAAAAATGCTTCTTTCATAAGACTGTTGGTTCACTAAATTTTACTATGTGCTGATGTTGGCAAAAACAAAATAAATATAACCTCTTATTTATTGGCCAATTCAGAGCAAAAAAAAAAATCTTAAAAGTTGATCCAATCCTATTATTCACAAATATATAAATAAGCACATTTTCCTTTTCTCTACAGAAAGCCACAGGTCATCAACCAGACGTCTCATCCAAGGAAACTGGATTTTCTTACTCTCTCACATTTTCTTTCATGCTGCATTCTGACTGATGCCAAGCAAAGGATTTTTCTCTCACTCTCTCTTTCATGTTACACTAATTGATTCTCTCTTTTCCTCATTGACTTGACAGCAACAAAAAAGAAAGAGTAACAAAGGCATCATTTCTGTTTGCCTACTACAACTGTACTTATAGCCACACCAGATTTGTCTTTTCTTCACAAATCCATTTCACCCAACTCAAAGAAAATAAAAAACTGAACTCTCAAACACACATTCAAAAGAAAAACACTATGCAGAACCTTCAAACATATATGCTATTCCAAAACAACAAAATTGATGTCATTCTTCTCATTAAATAAATTTATACTTATTAATACAAATGAAACCCTTTTATCTTTTGTTTAACCATCTGATTCTTTCAAATGTGGTGGGCTTGGTTATATTTGGCACAAGGCCATTTCACAAACATAGCTGATGCTCCCTACAATATCTTCAATGCTTGTATTAATTATTGCTAAAAAAATGAATTGCAATCCAAAATGTGAACTAATTTATTTATTTGTTTCTTTTTTGTTTTTTTATTTATATTATTTCGTAACTAAACAACCATACTAAATTTCATAAATAATAACTGTGTCAAAAAATAAAAAATAGATGTCTAAAAAATAAAAACAATTTTTGGCGATGACCTTCTTTGCCAAATTGTGTGAATAATCAGAACTAGTGTTATTCCGATTAAATTTTTAAAGTATTTATTCATAATCCAAAAAGAAAGGTAGAAAAAGAACAAAAAACACATCACGAATTAGCTCTGTGCAAGTTCAAGGTAAGCAGATGTTGTAATGTACCGTAACGAAATGAAGCACTTCTTTACTTAAAAAATAAGACAAGAAAAAAGACACCTATTTTTCTGCCTGTTAGCCAACTCCTGTCCATTCATTGTTTGTATTATTACTATTTTTACTGATTTGCGAACAGATAAAAGGTGTAATTACGAGAAGGAAGAATGACAAATAGCTAGTTTATCGTTAATCATTCAATTTACCTTTCAAATTTAAACATAGCCTGAAAACCAGAAAGTTGTACTGATACACGCATTTTCTTTTTTTCTATTATCCTTTCTTTAATAATCTGTACTTATTTAACAGATTAAGGACAATTTATTTTCCCCTTCATCACATATTGTAAACACATTAGGTACTTAATGCACTTTCCTCTTTTCTTTTTGAATATTTTTTAGTCTTCATTTCAGTCAATATTCATAACACTTTTTTTATGTAGTAAAAAGAATAAAAGCAAAAATTAACTACTATAAGGTGAATAAATTAGAATTTAAAAAATGTAATGTAAATTTAATCCATTTCACTATACTTCTATACATATTTAATGTATTGGTTTTCCTCATCAAATGACTTAACTTCTTGAACTGCTTCTCAACTTGGACAGATCGACTTTATGATGTTAGTTCAAAGGAATGACCTTCGCAAAGTGGAATTTCCCTTGTCATTCTTTGGGACAATGTATTAGTGTACCTTCTACTAAAATTGTAGACCATCAAAAACAAAACATACCTTTATAGGCTTATGATCACCTTCTTTTTCAAACTGTTTGAATTAAATGTCATGTTCTTTCAGAGCATAAGTGATTATGGCCCTCATCAGCTTCTTTTACTTTAATTCTGTGTGAATTCAAATTGCCATGATTTTTTGAGAAAGGCAATGAATTAATTTCCTGTTATCTTCTCTATGGTTTTAAATTAAAATTGTTTTCTTCTCTGATACAAGCTGCCATCTAAGACCAATCTACCTTGCCATAATTTAACCCGTTGGATGTCTGTAATAAGTTACTAGTATACAAGTTAATTTAGATAGCTGTGATTATAAGTTATTCCAGGTGTTGTTGGGAATAACACTATCTTAAAACTACGTACTTTTAATGTTTATGCAATGCATTAAAATTAAAGAAATTTAGAATGAAAGACAAGACAAGGATTTTTTATAACAAATAATTTAATTGATGTTTTGAAAAGAAAGGAAAAGTTCACTTACACACATTGAGGTGTGTCCAATAAAACACTTGAGAAGACGGGAAAGGTTCACTTGCACACATTGAAATGCGTTTTATAAAACCATTGAAAAGGAAAAAGTTCACTTACGCAAATTGATGTGTGCTCCATGTCTTATTGCACACAAAATGGAATCTCCTTCTGAACCACTTCTTTTGCTATATTTTGTATTAGAGTTTCCAGCTGGCAAAAGCAGGCTCAAAAATGAAACCCTTCAAAAATGCGAAGGAAGCGCTGTCAGAGGTTGAATAATAATATGAATTTTAATTTCCAAATCTTTCAACACGCTGCTGGAAGTAGCACTTGAAGCCTATGCATAGATGTCTGATTTTGGCCATTTGACTCCTGACTTTGAAACAGTAATTTCCAGTTGACTTGGCAATAACCTCCCACCCATCCAATATTGTTAGTTGAGAGGAATATAGTTTTTAAAATGTTTAGACCCCAAAACTCTTCATCTAGATTTTGTGGAATGTAATGATTTGCTTTGTGTAATGATCTTCTCATCTGCCTGTTGTGTTTGTGATGTGGATGATATAATATTGCCTAAAAATCTTAATGTGTGTGAAATTCTCATATCTTTTGTGTCTATGTAAGCTGGTTAGAGTCTGTCAATGGATATAGTTTCTCTCTTATCACTGCACAGAATTGTAAAATATTTATCTGCTCTGTCACAAACAGTGTGAGGACCATTATAATATGGCACTAGTGTTTTCTTGACAAAGAACTTTTTTGCAATTGCACAAATCTTATAGGACATAAATTTGTGTTACCACTTACCTGGTTGGTGAAAACTGCAATCACAACATTTTTTATTTTAATACTTTGGCAAATATCATCAATGGTTGAATGTTCTTGTTATTTTTTTTTTTTAAATTGGCCCAGTAAAGCCATAGTAATATCAAAAACCATTTTTTGCCACTGTATGCCTCAAATCTTGTTCTATAGTATTCTGAATTGATAATAAAACCAGTGGCAAGTTTTCTGTCCAATTATTTGCCAATGCAGCTTTTAACTGATGATAAAACCTCTTCAACATACCATTTGCAAATGGATGGTATGCTGTTGTCTTGATATGGTGTATGCCTAGAACTCTTGTGAAGTTCTTAAATAGATAAAACTGAAACTGAGGACCATGATCTATTGTGATCATGTTTAGCACACCGAACTGTGAAATCCATCTGTTGAGAAATGTCCTAACAACCTTTTTTGTACTGGTATCTTCAATCAAATATGCCATCAACCAATGTGAGTAGTGATTGACAGCAGTGAGGATATATTGATAGCCTCTTGAATGTGTAAAAGGACCAATCAAGTTGATTTGGACATTAATTATGCATTTGTCCGGCACACTAAAATCTCCCATGGCATGCCTACCGATTTTATGATGCTGACAGTATAGATCATTTTTAACCCAGTTCCAGATGTCAATCAGGGCCGCACAAATTACTGTGTAATCAACTTAATTGTTGGTCTTATACTTTGATGAGACATGCCATGAAAGTGCTGGAAAATAACCTTGCATAATGTTGGTAGTATATATCTTGGGTTCTTAAGACTAGCATCACATAAAATAATTTTGTTGCTAAGAGGTGATGGTACCTCATGGTTCATCATTTAATTTGACATTTTTATTCTTTCCTTTTAATAAGGAAGTGAGTGGTGATAAAATGTCTGAACAATTAAGAATATAATTTTTGTAAAAATTAATAAGTCTGATAAAACACCCGAGCTGTCACACCAATGTTGGCATTGGTAAACAAGGAAGAGCATTAACTTTCTCTTCAACAGATATGACTCATTCCCACAAGATAGTATGTTTTAAAATGTGTAATTGTCAGACTCCAATCAGGCATTTTTTCTGGATTCATTTTTAATCCATATTCTGTCAGTCTTTCAAACACTTGTTGCAGGTGTGAAGAATGCTCTGATTTGTTCATATTAGTTATCAGTAAATAATCAATATATGCAAAAACAAAAGGTAATCCTCTGAAAACTTTGTTGATAAATCTTTGAAATGTTTGCACTGCATTTCAAAATCTGAAAGGGATTTTGATAAATTTAAACAAACTGAATGAAGCCATGACTGCCGTTATGCATATATCACCCTCTGCAACTGGAATTTGATAACAAGCCTTCACCAAATCAATTTTATAAAAAATTGTTGCTCCCTGCAGTGATGTAGTGAAAATGGAAGATTTAAGGTTAATGCCACTTCCATGTGCTGTGCTTCTGTGTCCTGCTCCATGATCAATAAAATAAACTTCACGTTAAAAGCATGAGGATAGTCTGTAATCACTAATTTGTAGGGAAAAAAATAATGGGCTGCTTTCTAAAAGTTTGTCTCATATCAGTATGTCACTTGTTAGAGATCCATAATAAGTTGCTGGTGTACGATCTAATTTAGTAAATGTGATTACAAGTTATTCCAGGTGTTGTTCAGGATAAGACAATCCTGAAATTGCATACTTTAAAAAAAAAAAGTAACACCATAATGTTTATGCAATGCATTAAACAAACAAATTTAGAATGAAATGCAAGACAAGCATTTTTTATAACAATTTATTTGATAATTCTACACATTGTAGTGGGTTGAATAAACCCTTGAGAATAAAGGAAAAGTTCACTTACACACATTGAGATGTGTTCAATAAAATCCTTGAGAAGAGAAAAGTAGTTGCTTAACTTTGTTGGAGAATCTACATCAGCAAAGCAAAAAATGTTGATTCAGTTGATGAGTGATCCATGTCTGAGTTCACACAAAATGGAATCCCCTTCTGAACCCCTTCCCTTGTTATATTTTGTATTTATAGTTTCTAGATGGCTCAGAAATAAAATCCTTCATAAATACAAGGGAAGCAGTGGTCAAATAATAATATTAATTTTATTTTCAAATCTTTCAAAACACTACCAGAAGAGCCATTCAGAGCCTCTGCATAGATGTCTGATTTTGGTCATTCAACTCCTGACTCAGAGATGGCAACTTCTGGTTGACTTCACAAAACTATAGGTGGAATATACCCTACTTACTACAATACAATCTAGAATAATTTTCCTCAAGAGGAATGTTGTAATGTAAAACTTAATGATGATGTCACATCGAGACTCAAGAAAGTCGTTTGTGAATCAAAAATAATGAAATGAAACATTTGGTTATTTTAAAAATAAAATAGAAATAATTTTCATAAATGTAAAAATTAACCTTTACAAGTAATGTAAAAGGGCAAAAAGCTAGAACAGAAAAAAAACAACAAAAAATTGGAAAATATAAGATTGTTTTAATTTTAAAAAATTAAAATGAACTGGAAATAAATTTATTTAACCATAAAAATAAACTTACCTATTTCACAATAAAAAAAATAAATTATACAGACCAACTTTAGATATTTTTGTGGTTGCTGTTGAGCCGACAAATGCAAGCAAAGTTGTAGAACCAGATTTTGATAATGACGTCATTGTATACGTCACAACATTCTTCTTAGGACCGCCTCTTTGTGAAATGTTTCGTAAATTATGTATAATCAACTGTGTTTTTTTGCCAGGAGTTTAGTCATAACTGAATGAGTTTCTCCAAAAATAATTTAACTTATATTCAGATATAATTTGCTTGTAAATCATTTTAAAAAAAGAATCACTTATAACGCCTTTACACATTTTATATTTTTTGCTAACGATTTTACCATTGTAAGCATAATGGTTTACATTTTTATGAAAGACACTTTTAAATAAAATTTGTTCAATGAGATTAATTTTTTATTGATTAGTAAGTATTCTTCTTAATTTAATTTATTTTTGCAATACTGAAAAGAAATTTATGAATTATCTGAACTGGAGTTGGTCCTGGTCATTCATTGTTTATTTAAAATTAAATGACAGAGGAATTAAAAACATTTCACATAAATTATAGACAAAAAATGTAAAAATAGAAAAAAAAATAGAGAATTTTTTTCCTAGCCATGGAGGTGAGGTTTTGTTTATTTATTTTCATTTTATCTTTTAATTTCATTTTTTATTGATAATTTTCAAATTTTAAGCTACACGTTTTTTTTTTCTTTTTTTTTAATCGTATCACCCTGAGCAAGGCGGTAATGCCACTGATGTGCAGGAGGTTACATAATAGTGAAAAGATTGGAAAAGAAAGCCAGAAACCACATCCTAAACAGGGAACAAGGGATGAGCCTCTTAACCTGTTTAATAGACATGGGTGGAGTGTGAACCGGACGATAGATAGATCTATCTACTCCAATTGAAAAAAAAAAAAAACAAAGTGAGAAGATTGGAAAAGAGAAAGCCGGAAACCATGTCCTAAACAGGGAAAAAGGGATGAGCCTCTTAACCTGTTCAATAGACATGGGTGGAGTGTGAACCGGACGATAGATAGATCTATCTACTCCAACTGAAAAAAAAAACCAAAGTGAGAAGACTGGAAAAGTGAAAGCTGGAAACCATATCTTAAACAGGGAACAAGGGATGAGCCTCTTAACCTGTTCAATAGACGAGGTTCAAGTGTGAACCGGGCGATAGATAGATCTATCTACTCCAATTTTTTGTGACTTTAACATGGGCTCACCTACAACCACATCAAGTCATTGAATACGGCAAGCCTTTAGAGATAATGCTATGAGTGAATACATCACCAGGTATTAATTCCGGGAGTTATGGTCAAGAGATCTGTTGCTTTGTGATAAACACTGCAGTGGCCAACCACAAATGATGAAGATGGCTATAGGAAGTGTTTGCCAAATACTTTCAGGTTTCTGACAAAATAGCAAGAATTCCCCTGCACTGCATAGTGAAAGTGTAGAACTTCACACTGGTTGGAAGTCAGCAAGTGACAGCCTGTTTCTCAAAGCTTTTTCTTGCACTGTCAGTCAGTTAGTCAAGTGCCATACGTGATACATGCTTGGGCAATTATGTCTCAAAAGAGACATGACTGACTGAGCAGAAGATTATCCCGCAGTAGGTTGCCATTGCTTTCTGCAGTAGACTGGTTGCCAGCCAAGGCTATAGAACCCAATCTGTCCTGTTATTTGACTCATAGCTAGATGAGGAAGAGATGTATGCTATTATTAAGTAGTAATTAGTGGGGGATCAGTTTATTATTTCATAATAATATAAAATTGATCCCCCACTTTATGCCCAGTAGAAGCCTAAACCATGTTTTAACTATTATATTCAGTCAGTCAGTTAAGTGCCAAATGTGATACACGCTTTGGACAATCATGTCTTGAAAGAGACATAACTGACCGGGCAGAAGACCATCCCGCAGCAGGTTGCCATTGCCTTTCTGCCAGCCAAGGCCACAGAACCCAATCCGTCCCACTACTCAACCCATAAATGGAAGAAAGTGATGGATTAATACCTTTCCCAAGGGTGTCTGCACATAAGTGAATGCAAGAAACTCAACTAGAATTCGAACTCGGCTCCCCGATTTCTCATTCCAAGTCGATATCCACTACACCACAACGCACATCATCTGGCACTGTTATGTATCCATATTTGATTGAATTCTCACCTCTGATGATAAGTGGGTTTTATATCACACTCCCAAGTATATCAGACATAGATTGTTACCATCGGACCCTGTGCCTCACACAACAAGACCAACTCTACAAAAGAACATTATTTGTATTTGTTGGACTAGTCAACAAGTAGTGAACTACAAACTGATACCAATTGGACAAACCCATATATTTGCAGCAGCTGGAATGAGGGCAACAGACATTAAAGCAAAGGAGTCAGCATTGGTTAATTGTACAGATGTACTGTTTCTCCATAATAATTCCACACTTCATGTAGCACATGTAGCCAGTGATAATTTTGTAATAAATCAAAATAAAATGTTTTCTTTCTATTGAATTTGATAGAAACAAAATCAATTTTATTAAAATTACTAATTACTGACACTTGGACTATGAAAAGGAATTAAAAATATGTATTGTACTTTATTAGTCAGATTGTTTTTTTCTTTTATTGAATTTATGCTAAAATTTCCAAATTAAATGCCTAACTCTCTAATCTCATGATATTAATACACATGCACTGATAGTCAAATAATTTTGTGTAACTTGTCTAGTCTGTTGTAAGATGATTTTAAATAAATGACATTTAAGCTTGATACTGCATGTCTATTATTCAAATTATAAAGGAAATTTTAAAGGCATGAACATTCTTACACTTAAGATGTTATCAATAGAAAAAAGAAGGAAGTAATTTTTCTTAAGAGATAATTGTTCAGTTTGGGACTGAAACCACCAAAGGGAAGTAACTCGAATTAAAGTTACTGCAAGCTAACTGAAATATATTTTTGTAATTTGATAAATAAATAAAACATAATTTATACTTTCTACATAAAAAAGAGCCAAAATGTCTCATGTTTTTTTGCTTAATCATGGAATTATTTACAGCTTATATATCATTAAAATGCAACCATATATTTTTAATTAAGAAGTCATGTTGTTATTTTTTAAATGCCTATTACATGGTTTGGAACAATTTTTCTTGCAACGAAAACAGAAATGATGTGATTAGATTTGTTGTGTCTACATATTAATAGCAGATGCCTGAGCACTACTCACAGTATTGGGAATCAATCTTATTGCAAATTCACTAAAAATTTACTATTTTCAAATAAAAAATGATATGCAAAGCAATATTATTGAAATGTGTTGCATTTTTTCAGCCATTGCAAAAGATTTTAAAATAATTGCAATAAATTATTTCTATTTGCTTATTTATTAAGCATAGTTTAGATGTGGCACAAGGCTGAAAGTATGCAGCACCCAGTAAGGATCAAACTCATGACTCAGTCAAAATTAATTTAGCAAGACAAGCTTGCTAACCATTAAACCATGTTAAAGTCAACATACTTATACAATGTACTAAGCATAGCTTAAATGTGGCATAAGGCTGCAAGTATGGCACATTTAGTGAAGATCAAACTCACTAGTCAGTCATAATTGATCTAGCAAAACATGACTATGAACCATTGCCCTACATCAAAGTGTCCAAATAAATATTATTGTGACTTAGTAAGCATGACTTAGATGTGGCACAAGGCCGAAAGTATTGAGCACTGTAAGAACTGAACTTGTAATTCAGTAGTAATTGATCTAGAGAGACTGACTTGTTAACCATTGCACCATGTCACGGTGCCTTCTTATTTAATTAATACTTCTATAGAGCAATTTGAGCAGCCTTCTCCTCGCCATGTCTCTTTCTCTCTCTCTCTATCTATCTACGATAGAATTGATGATAGTAAACAACAGGCTTTTTTGTACTTCATTCAATGTGAAAATAAGGTGCTATAAATTGTTTTAAATGTTTACCAAATGCATTTTTTTATATCTTTTCTGCTTGAGTTTCTTTATAACTCTGTGATTCTGAAAATAATTCAGTTCACAAATAAATGTGGCAATGTGTCTTGATACCAGTTAAACCACTTTTTCACCAGATGAAAGGTATTTCACCAATAATGACATTTTGTGAGAAAAATAATTGTTTTTACTCCATAATAGAATTGTGTCCATTGAAACAGCATATATTGATTAATTATTGAATAAAGGGTTTATAAACCTGTATATATACAACAATATTCATCTACTTTTTTGACATGGACTTTTATGCCAATAATAAAGATGTGTTCATTAAAATGATCTTTCAATACTCACTGTCCATTGGCGATAATGGGGGTGCTCAGAAAGAGATAATATATTTAGTTTACATTTCCCATTATTGGCATTAGTTTATCTGTGACATACTAAGGTCTTAATAAAATGGATGAAAAACGATAGCTGAAAGAATGGAATGGCAAACATTGGTATCAATAAGATTTCTTTATACTGCTATATGATACAAATATATAGTGTAATTTTGTTATTCAAATGGTTTATAAAAGCATTATATCACTGTATAAAAATTTTCATGTTTCAGAACAATACTGTTAATTAACAGTTTTATGTAAACATCAAAAATATTTTTCTTTAAAATTTAATTATTACAATGTTTCATTTATAACTTATACTCCAATATAACTTAAAAATTAAAAATTATTTTACTAAAATAAATGACCCACACAATACTTATTTGTTTTCTTAACTACAATATAACTTAGTATACCATAATTATTTATTTCTAATTCTAACTTAAACATTCCAGCCCCTTTACTCATGAAGTAGTACAAATTCAAATTAAAAAAAAAACAACAACTTAAAATTCAACCTGCTGTTAAAAATTATTGTCTACCCATTTAAGTATTGTATGGTCCCACTATGTATCTTACTTAGACAAAATTAAAACATGACATGCCGTGACACCAGGCTACTCTGCTTCCTTTTGCAACCCAAATCTGCAGCTTCATATTTCAATCTAATTCTCATTTTTGATTGAACAATATTGTCACACTTAAAAGCATATTCTCCAACTACTACCCCTTCATTTTCTAAATAACTATGGATTCATCTTATATTTTCTCAATAAATCATTTTCAGCATTTATTTTAAAATATCACCTGAAGAAGAAAAGTATTGTTCTGAAACATGAAAATTTGTGTAGCAATATAATGCTTTTATAAACCATTGTAATAAAAAAATTACAATATTAAGCTCTACTTTGTATAAAGCACTGTTTATAAAAGTAAATGCATGAACAGTGGGTTTTAATCTACCTGTTCTTTCACTTACTGATATATATATATATATATATATATATATATATATAGTCATCCACATGCAAGCCAGTTTTACTGTATCACAGCTCATCAGTGTGACTAGACATCTGATTGCTTCCAACTGGGATCAAAACGCAACCAATTTGACATCAGTCAGAGATTCTACCTCTAAGTCTACAGAGGAGAAAAGAGGAGATGTTAATGTTATATATATGTTGTATATACAAGCCAACAGACAAGAACTTAATTCATGACTAAAGAGTAATGCATAAATTGCAGAAATGCCTACTGTTTATATATATATATATATATATGCATGTTATTATTTGTACCATATAGAGAAACTATAAGAAGACATATAGATACAATAAGTGATATCAATGAAAAATAGTGAGAGCCTTAATTACAATATTTCCCAAAGGAAAAAAATAGGCAGGCCGGTAGTGTTTTCTATATATCTGGTAAGATCATGTGGCTTCTTCTGCTCTCTTAACTACCATGAGCAGTCATGTCTTGCTTCTCTGCAGTTTACATAGTAACTGGGATTAATCACACCATGAACTGATGTCACTCACTAGTTGTGACATGACCCTTGTGAATTCATCTTACTCAAGTTGGGGTAATCCCCTTTTACATTCTTACAACACTTTGAGCTGACCAAATATATAAATCATACTGTCACCATGTTTAGAAAATCAACATACTGGCACCATTTTTACCATTATTTTTGTTTATTTTTTGTTCCAGCTATGGTTACTAAGACTAAACTTTATCCCTGTTAACAATTTTTTTCTTTTAATTTTGAAATACTGCCTGAATTTCTGGCGTGAGTAGTTATCATTATTTAAATTCAGACTAATGTCTTTGTTGCTATTATCACATTGCTTCAGCCAGTATACCTTCCAGCTTTCTTCAAGTGACTCTCACTTCCAGTAAATTTTCACAAAATTTCAAAGTCAACCTTTTATTTAATCTATGCATGCAGATTGTTCCCATTTTACTGCCCATATTTAAGGATATTTAAGGATGTCTCACAGCTACTATGCCATGAAATTCATGAACCAGAATATCATTTGCGTTATTCCTGTCAAATGTCTTCTTAGAGTCCCACATCACTACGGTCCATATATTAGACTCAGCTTACTTGGAGCACCAAGTTTTTCAAGGTTATTTATTAAAGCATTGCTTTACAGTCTTACATGATTCATGCAGAATTTGATTATAAAGTCATATTTTGGAACTTCTAAACCTTTTAAAACTTCTATTTGTTTGATATATAGTGTGGCCCACTGCTTGTTTCTAAGTATGTTTGTCTGCTTGGCTAATTAACTAATTCCTGTTGCAAACAACTGCTCAGGAATATTTTGTGTTTCTTCAACACCCACAAATCCAATCTGTAATCTATGCTAAAATTATACTGAGTGGATCTTAGTTATAGTTCTAGGAAAGAGTGTATAATCTGACATGATAAACATAAAACTTATGTTAGAAATGCCAATTCAAATTCATATGTGTGGAACGATCTGTCAACCCAAATTTTAATAAAATAATTTGAGTATCAGAAAACTATCAATAATGTTATGCTACTTTAACCAAGATCTCTTTCTGATTTAGAAATATATTTTATTAGACATGTCATTCTAATGTGATTGTTAAGAAAGTTAAACTCAAAATAAAAAATCATCTTCAGCACAGGATCTCTGAGCATCACATCCAGTCCACAAAACAAACACCCACAAAAATGTATAATACAATAGCCAATCATGAATGTTGCAAAAAAAAAAAAGAGAAAAAAAAGGTGAGTCTGAAAGATTGCACTTAACCTTGTCAAATGACTGTTAATCCACTCACACACCTCACCAGTGTTAATTTTAACTGTGAAGATGGATTGATTAACTTTGCTAATGACACATTACTCATTTTACTATGTGACTTCGTTAATCCATTCCAGGCCACTCTCTTGACACCAAACATGACCTCAGTCAACCAGTCTTACCAATAATATCCTTACATCTAATCACTTCCCTTTCCAATGACAACTAAAGAACCACTTATCTACAATTCTGCCACCTTTTCACACAACTATATATATATATATATATATATATATATATATATATACTAGCAGTATAGCCCGGCGTTACTCGGGTGTCATGAAAGCTTTAAAACTAATCCATGGTCCTGGAGCTCAGACTCAGCCTAAAGAATATTTGTGTGAAGTTTGGTGAGAATCGAATAAAAATTGTGGATTTGTATAAAGGACATACAGACAGATAAATAGACACACACACACACACACAAACAACTTGCTTATATATATATATATTAATTATTTTCTGCACTATTGTAAGAACTGCAACCTTGAAACTTCTGAATATCATTTCTTATGTCTTTGTCTATGAGTGTATCGAATCTGATTAAAATCAGAACACTCTCTCTATACCCGATTTTTTTGATTATCGATTTTCAATATTTATTGGGGGTACCTCGACACAAAACCTAGCTAAGAACACTCGCAGACACTTATAGTACAACTGTGTAAATTTTCAAGAAAATCGGTTCAGCTGTTTCGGAGTCTATAGGTAATGGATATGCACACACATACAGACACACACACACACACACACACACACACACAAAGTTCCATTTATAAATAAGTTTAGATTAGACTAGATGGATATTCTGAAAATCAATCAATACACACTGTTAAGATTTGAATCCTTGTTTGTTCTTTCCTTTGCAACCATACACTGGTTATAACAATAATAAACAAATAAGAATAAACACAACATTTTATAAAATTATTAGATTAAAAGAAAGAAAAGTTCCTTCTTTTGTTTGTGTGTAGTGTATAATGTGTGTATTTGTTTCATATAGATTTTATAAGTGTGTAGATTTCATAAGCAATTTATTGCATAAATCAAACATTTTTTGATCAAGTAATGTGCATTTGATTCATGGAACAGTATGTGTTCCAAGCATCAAGCAGTGTGACTTGTGTAGCATGTGTTCAATCACTGACCGGCTGGTTCCAAAATTACTATCAACTATAGTTGTGTGAAGGTGGTCCGCATGGGTGTTTGTTTGTTTTTATGAGTTACTGTTACTTTTGAATTATGGTGATTGCAAAAAAAATGGTATGATTCATGTCTATGCTAGTTAATAAAGTTTTATTTTGTTAAATTAGGAATAATATCCGTTCATCTGTATTTTTTGTAAACTTATTATTTTTTTTTAATCCTGTTCTTTTTATTGAACTTTCTCTTTCGGAATATTTTCTCAGTTTCTTTCATACTCTGGTCTTTTATCCTCAGTAACCCTTTTGCATCTTAGTGGCTTTATTGCTTTGCTTGCAGTGAAAGGATAAAAAATGTATTTGTCACTATTATTCCTCATTTTTATTTAATGAAATAAAGGATCTAGTTATTTGATTTCGATTTGATTTGAGTTTTGTTTAACGGCATATCAACCTATTTGGGTTATTTCATGCCGAAAAATTAAAGTTTAAAGATATTTTTTAATGTTCGGTTATAGTAAGAAAGTTGATTTAGTCAGATTTTGATGAAAAAAGTTTTTTTATTTTATTTTAGAAAACTGAAGATGCTTTCTAGTTTCGTATTAAAAAATGTATTGCTGGTAATTTTTTTCTTAAGAAAAAAAGTTGTTGGTAATGTTTTTCATCAAAAAGTGTATATTTTCCTATAAAAGTATTTTTATATATATTATATTTCTATAAAAGTATTTTTATACTTTTATAGTGTTTTGACCCCAGTTTGGAGTTAGCTATTTACCCATAGCTGGGACCCTAACAGGTGCTGCCACTCCGGGTCAGAGTGGACCTGGGAACAACAGCAATTAAGAGGTGGTTCCATGCTCCTCACAACTTCTCAATCAGAGGCCTTGCTGCTGGATGCAGTTTACCGTCATACCCAGGACCTCTAGTTATTCAAAAACATGAATACAAAGTCTATTACTTAATAAAAACAAAGCTAGATTTATGCTAAAATAAAGATTTCGTTTCCCTTAAGATAAATTGATTGCAAATTTTCCATTATTTTAAATGATTTTCTCTTTGAGCAATTTCATGCAATAAAACTCTGCTAAATAGTACGGAGAAGAACAAGTTTCTGCTACATATCTTCCATTTTCATAAAGACTTCCAAGTTTTAAAAATCCTTATCCATTTTAGATTTCCAAACTTAAGTAAAATAGGTGAGAATGGAATATTGACATATCAGCTGCTGGATTGATGTTCTATGAACTGATCTCGAAGACAAGATGAAAAAGTAATTTAACAACCAGGAAGGAAAGAAAGAGTTTATAACAGTTCTGTATAATTATTAAGATTAAAACATTGGACTGATGGCAAAGAACTTTTACCTCAAATATGATGATAGCAATAACTATTAAATTAGTTATTATTGGTCAATTAAAATAGTGTCTCACCAGTTACAATATATATAGTTTATGATCTAGTATGATTCTCCAGTGTGAGTTTTTTTGATATCGTGCCCCTTCAAGATGTATGCAATCATGGCTATCCACAGATTCCTTTTCTTTATTATCCAGGGAAAAAAAGATGGATTCATGCCTTTTCCCAAAGTCATTAGTGTGAAAGTGAATGCAACAAAGTTAGAAAGTGCACTCAGCTTTCTAACTGCACTTTCTGCACCAGAAACCATTGCACTACTTATAAACACTTGATACAAACATTTGTTGAATTCAGCCAATGACATGCGACAGAAGTTGAAATTATATTTCTAAAAAAAATAAATCAAACTCGCATTTATTTATTTAAAAATCTAACATATTACTCACTGTAGTGGTGGCACTTCCTTGATATAATATGATTGTAATATAAATATATGATTAATACAAATAAAACTTGTCACTTAGTTGATTGATGTTATATTCATCACCTTGACTCCAGAGTTTCATAGACAAACCTATTTGCAATTGTTACATCCAATCATCAGGAAGAATGTTTCAGCAATTCTGTCATTTTCTCATTTTTAATTATCTTTATACTAAGTTTAATGGAAGTAATTAATGTTATAGCTATTAGCATTAGGTTGATTTTTTTCCTATTTTTATGTGTGTGGGTGTGTTTATGTGTATATATGTATGTATGTATAAAAGTTAGTGTGTGTGTGCATTTGTGTGTCAAATTTTGGCATTAATCACTTATATGTGTGTGTGTGTGTGTGTGTGTGTGTGTGTGTGTGTGTGTGTGTGTGTGTGAATTGCAATGAGTAACTTGTCACTATTTTATATATTTTTTGCACATGCTCATTGTTTGTTTTTTCATTTTGTAGGATTGGGTGGACAATGACTATGAGAAAAAGAGCAACATAAAAGAGCAACATAATGCAATTCACTCCACCAGAAATTTGGAAATGGCATGCTGTACTGCTTGGCATTTGCACTAAAAGCAGCAATATGAACATTTCAGAGTGTTCAGGTATCAATCTGAGGACATTGCAGAGGATTTGGAAAGAGTTGAAGGAATCTAATGGTGATTTCTGTGACCACATCACCCCTTACATGTGGCTACTTAACTCCCCAGACTGCAAAACATTTAATTATTACATGTGGGAGACACAAGTGAGTGAGAGACCAACAAAACTTCTTGTAACACCAAAGTTGAACTGAAGGCAAGGACCATGGCAGCATTCATCAACTTAAACAAGGAGGCTTTCAAGAAGAGATGCAGAAAATTCCAAAGTCATCTGGAGGCTGTGGTTGAAGCTAATGGTGATTTTATTGAATAAATTTACAC
Organism: Ascarosepion bandense; assembly: GCA_037127315.1. Classification (NCBI taxonomy): domain Eukaryota; kingdom Metazoa; phylum Mollusca; class Cephalopoda; order Sepiida; family Sepiidae; genus Ascarosepion; species Ascarosepion bandense. The sequence continues at coordinate 667,495 of JBBBDQ010000197.1, read as the reverse complement.
CTTTAGTATTTTTCAAGATATTTTTGTGTAATTTTCGTAAATATATCTGTTTAAATGAGATATCAGTATTATTTTTATTTTTGTGTAACTTAGATGTCAATCCATCCATCGCACTATATATATATATATATATATATATATATATATATATATATATAGGAGATAATGGCAGACCCATAAAGATGGAAAAGATAATCCAAAAGATTAATATAATTTAAATATATATTGAATATAAATTATTAATTATATAAGAATAGAAAGCTCAATGGATATTATCCAGGACATTATAAAATATTGAGAGGAAAACTATGTGTTGAGTTTTCTTTGCAATATTTCATAAATATATATTGTTAAAGAACAAAATACACACCACTTATTTGCTACCTACCACACAGGTCTTTTCAGGCAAACCAGGATTGCCTGAAATGATCTGCATGGTCAAAATCTGGGTAGTAACTAAGTGGTATGTGTTCCAATCTTTAACATATCATTAGCTCTGCATATTCAGTTTATTTGTGTTGTGTGTGCATTGAGCACTTTAAAGGCATTTTTTGCTCATTACAAACTAAGGCCATTTGGAAAGGCATGAATTCATTTTTCTTTAAAGATCAAGTCAAGGATTACTCTCTAATGTTCATTTATTGACAAATAGAATAGCTGGAGACTTTCAACTCTGTAAGGCAGTTAATCAAAAAGAAGATTATTTTGAAACAAATTTTTGAAAACAGCTTGACAGCCACTTTGGCAATCTCAGCTTCCTGAGCTCTTGAGGAAGGGCATCAAACCTAAAGAATGAACTCAGGATGTGTTTATGTGATCATTTAAAAACAGCACAGTAAAGAAAAGGCATCAGCAGTAAACAAACAGATCTTTCTCTCCTGATCTTGACAAAATGAAGAACAAGCCAACAACAACATACTCTAATATGGTAAAAATACTTATTATTACTATGGCAGGTTAGATAAGCAAACATTTATCTAAAATTGCAATTTTTGAAAATGTCTTGCTTGATATTACCCCTCTGAGTTTAAAAAAAAAAATTCAGTGGTTTTTGTACAACCATCTAGGTTAAGCAATGTTGTACCTAGATGGATGACTAGTTGGGAATACCAGGTGCTATAAGTGTGGATGTGCATATGGTGTAATGGATAACAGCCCAGAATTTTAAACCAGAGAGTCAAATTTCAATTCCAGTCAGGTTTATTATATTAACTTAGGAAATGTATGAAGCCACCTCTTCTCACACCATCTATGGGTTAATTAGTAGGACTTGTATCAATAAACCATTATCTCTAAAAAATTTCTTACAATTTAAAAAATATTTTCTGGCTTTAAATAAGCTGCAGAAGGTTGATAAACCGCAACAAAAATCAATAGAAAAATCTTAAGATTCTTGAAATATTTATTATTAAGATAAAGAATCTAATGAAGATACGGGAATTTTGAACATGTTTAATAGCCTATTAATACATTTTTCTTGGGGAAAGAATATTGCTTTTATATAGTCTCGTGCATGACATCATCTTATTCTATGAAAGATATAATGCTGATATTTAAAAACTGAATTTTAAAATCAACTTTCATAATCACAGTTTTTTTTTGTCTCCAGCCATTAAAGTCTTGGATATTGATAATGTCTAAAGAAATAGCCAAAAGTGTTTGATCAAAAATATTTGGATTGTTTTTGCATACACTAACTACTAACCTTAAATAGAAACTGGATAGATTAAGTAAAAGATTAGAAAAAAAAATCCCTTTAATCAAACATGAATTAAGAATATTTGCATGTGACATTACAAAATGAGTATTTTCAGTAATGAGATATTCTGTTGTCATAGTTACAGGAGACATCATTCAGCACCAACCATGGCCATATCTGACTACCAGGCATACCGGGCACGGGTCCGGGCCAATCCATGCAATCATAGTGAAAATCCGGGCAAGGAAAAATGTCTTCGTCAGAAATCAAACTAAACAATTCACGAAGAAAGAAAGAAAGAAAGAATGAAAGAAAGAAAGAAAAATGAAGAAAACATCCGAATGAACGTAGTAAAAATCTGTTTATTTATTAATTTTGGGAGAAAAGACTGGTTATACTCAGAAAGTCCGAACCCGATTTCCTGCTTTCGTTCACGTTCTGTGCCTAATTTCCATTGGAATAGCCGAAAAAATCCATAAAAATCATAGTTTCTGGAAACAGGTGACACTGATGACATCATCACATTATCAACTAATAAATCCAGGCAATTTTCTCTGTGCTCTGTGTTTTTTTAGCATCAGCTACGACCCTGGCACCAACAGACAAATATGTCTTGCATTACAAAAACAATGAAATACCTTGTTAGAATGTAAAGGAGATCAAGCTGCCAAAACATTGCTTTTTATTTCTTTTGTTTTGTGTTAGTTTTCTTTGGATTTTTTTAAAGCTCCATGTCCCTTCAGGATGTAGGTTATCATGGCTTTTCACAGATTCCTTTTTTTATTATGTAAATTGCCATGCCTTTTTAGGAAAAATCATGAAGTGGTTTCTCCATGATTCAGAAGTTAAATTTTTCTTTCTCTTAGACTGGTTGCTATCTAAGGCAAGAAATTCCAGTCAGAATTCTTTCTTGTATGTGACTATACAGTTAAATGGATAGATAAAAATCCCAGATTACTCCTGCCAAAAATATAATCAATGCCATTGTAAAATTACTTTAAATTTTCTGTCATTTCTTTCTACAGTAAAAATAAACTAAAATAAATCTTTTACAAGATTTTGTGTATAGGTTTTATCATTGATATTTTGATAAAGAAATCAGTTACTTTTTGCATTTCTTATGAGTACGAACTCCACCGAACAATCAGTTTAATGAGTCATATCACAAAACTGATTGTCTGTATCCTGATGAATAGAGCAAGAAGCAGAATCAGGCCAGAAATAGGACAAGAACAGTGCGTGTTCATCAAAGATACTGGAACAAGGAACGTGATATTTATGATTAAGATGCTCTCCAAAAGGGTAATACAAATGAAGAAGGACTTGTACCTATGTTTTATTGATTATGCAAAGGCATTCAACAAAATATGCCACAAAGAATTGATGGAGATGCTCAGCAGCCTTGACATATTTGGGAAAGACATAAGAATAATCAAGAATCTCTACTGGCAGCAAACTGCCTGCATATGGACAGGTAATGAATTCAGCAGATATACAAAAATAGAAAGGGGCATAAGACAAGGATGTGTCTTTTCACGAGATCTATTCAACTTGTACAGCAAGACTATTTTGAGGACCCTAGATGTTATGCCAGGATTTGTCATCAGAGGCCACAATTTGAACAACATAATGTATGCAGATGATACAGTGCTGATTGCAGACACAGAAAAGAAACTACAAGACCTCCTACAGAAGGTAGCTGAAGAGAGTGACAAAAAAGGACTACAAATAAACTGCAAGAAAACTGAATGCATGGTCATCAGCAAAAAGAGCAGCCCAAAATGCCAAATACAGGTGGGGGATACTAAAATCAAGCAGGTACAAAAATTTAAATATCTGGGAAGTGTTATAACAGAAGACAGAAAGTACAACACAAGATATCTGAAGGCAAATTGGCATGGCAAAGTACACATTCCAGAAGCTGAGTAAAGTATTAAGAGACGGGAAATTTTCGCTAGAAACAAAGAAGAGAGTACTGGATTGTTATGTGATGTCTGTTCTTCAATATGGCAGTGAATGCTGGACAATATCATCAAAGATGAAGGAAAAACTTGAAGCAACTGAAATGTGGTTCTACAGAAGAATGCTGAAGATATCATGGACCAAGCTTGTGAACAATGATGAGGTTTTGGAAAGGATGGAAATGAAAAGGAAATTAATATTGAGCATCAGGAAGAGACAACTAAAGTTTCTGGGACATGCAATGAGGAAGGAGGACTTGGAGAACCTGATAGTAACAGGCTAGATAGAGGGAAAAAGAGACAGAAGAAAGCAGCAAATAACATATTTGAAGGGCCTGAGCAGGTGGATGACAGAACGGGGGTGGCATGGCGTTACAGGAGAAAGCATGCTAAGAGCCACCAGGAATAGTGACACATGGAAAGCCATGATCACCTATGACCTGAAATGACAGGGCACATAGAAGAAGAAGAATATACAGGTTGATTCAATTTTCAAGAGTCTTTTTTCGGCTCAACCTTGTACTTTACAAATAATTAAAAAAAATCTGTGGAGAGTCATGATTTCCAAAATCTTTAAGAGATAAGGCATTCAAAAATTATTTTAATCAGTATGAGGTTGGTATAAATTATAATGTCAGATTTGAAATTAAATATTAATTTTCCATAAATCTGTAGCTTCTGTGACATTACATGATATACTAACTGAGCTTGAGCTTTAGAATCAGAAAGAATTGACATTTATATGATACATAATAAAAAAAGAGAGATTGGAGAATTTGACATTCACAGGAAATATTGAAGGCAGAAGGGACAGATGGAAACAGCAAGTAACAACGAGCGAGAGATAGCAAAAAGACAAGACTTACTAAGAGCTATAAAGGATATGAAGCTGTGGAGAACTATGACTGCCTGTGTCCTGACAGGACATGGCACATAGAAGAAGAAAAACTGATCCTATGCTAAGGGTTTAAAGACTATTGAAAGGATGTTATACAGTAATTTTAAGATTCATTTGTTGGAAACATTGTACAGTTTTTCATTACAAATTAGTTCATGTCTCTATTATTTACTGATCGTCAAAAGTCACTGCTTTTCATGTCTAAAGATAAAACTTGCTTATAGCTTTTTGTCTTTTGCATAGGTATCAATTCAAAGAAACTCCTACATGAATATGTTGGCAGTGTCGACATGTACATAGTAAGGTTTGATTATTACTTGTTAGTTACAGTTAGAGATATGGAATCTCCACTATGGATATATTCAAATATTTTCACCCTATTTTAAAAATACAATTAGAATTTTTAACTTTTCTTTTTTAAGTTCTTAACTTTTCTCTTGTCTAAAAAAAAGGCTCAAATTTTTGTTTATGAAAAGAAAAACAAATTTACGTGAATTATAACTGCTGCAATGTCAAGGTTTACTTTAATCTGTAAGCCTATTCTATCACATAGGAGACATGACTATCTCTTGTAAGAAATATATTTGGTAGTAATAATGAAATTATTTAACCAAAACCCTTTTAGTATGTAATAAACTACACCAATTTTTTAAATTAATTTGTGATGTTTCCTGATGTGATGATTCAGATTTCAATGATTTGATGATGTTAGAATTGATTAAATTTTTCTGTTTTGATTCAGTAATATTATTATTAAATATTTATGCCAATGTCACTTTTGTTTATATTTTACACCTTTAAAATAAATTCTGCAAAGCAGTTTTATTTATAAACATGACCATTGGCTTAATATACTCACCATGGATAAGTAAAACTAAGGCCAGGGATTTTGTGACTCAGAAGGCTCTCTCTCTCTCTCTCTCTCTCTCTCTCTTTCTCTCTCTCTCTCTCTCACACACACACACACACACACAAGTGGACAGTGAGGTTGACACCTAGTGGCAACATATATATATATATATATATATATATATATATATATATATATATATATAATTTGTAAATGATTATTAATAACTCGTTTACAAAAAAATATTCAAAAGTTAAGTTCTACAATATAATTGTATTGAACACTTTTTAATACACTATGTACTGGTCTAATTTTATTATGACCAAAAATTAAATAATTATATATATATATGTAATGTATATTTAACTAGCAGAGATCTATTTAAACAATTTTTTTTAAAATTCAACCAAGGTCTGTCTGTATAATTGTACTTTTCCAATTTTTGAATATATTTTTCAAATCCAAATTCTGAATATACAGACCTAAGTTCATGTTTTTTTCTTTTTTTTTGTTCAACTGTACAAACTTCTCCACCACCCCAAAAAAAACATAGTTTGGACAGTACTTGCAAAAGCTGTTTGCCATGAATGCATTATTGATCACATTTTCAACAAAATAAAGTCCTCATTATTGATATTGTTATATCGAATATCTAAATCTAAACTTATTTATAAATGGAACTTTGTCTCTGTGTGTGTGTATGTGTCCGTTACCTATAGACTCCAAAACAGCTGAACTGATTTTCTTGAAAATTTACACAGTTGTACTATAAGCGTCTGCAAGTGTTCTTAGCTAGGTTTTGTGTCGAGGTACCCCCGATAAATATTGAAAATCAATAATCGAAAAAATCGGGTTATTGAAGAAGTGGTCCGATTTTAATTTTGATACACTCATAGACAAAGACATAAGAAACTATATTCAGAAGTTTCAAGGTTTCAGTTTTTACAATAGTGCAGAAAATCGATAATATATATATATATAAAAGGCAAGATGTTTGTGTGCGTGTCTATTTATCTGCCTGTATGTCTGTATTTTTTCAGCCCTTTTATTTTAGTTTTTTCTTCAGGTTTAGCTCTAAGTAAATATAATTGTAGTTCTTAGTCTCAGCCATGATACCATTTACTCAGAGGACTTATTTAGCCTTCAAAATTCAGTTTACGACGAAAAAAACTTATTTGATATTGATACCAGGAAATCAAAACTTGACTTACATCCATTCATTTTTCTTTAAGTCTACGGTTTCGCTTTAACTGGAAACAACTATTGCTGTTTAGTCTTTCGTGCCAATATCCAAAGAGTCTGAGCTCCAGGACCATGGATTAGTTTTAAATCTTTCATTACACCCGAGCAACACCAGGCTATACTGCTAGTATAAATATATATATAAAATTTATATTTGGGAAGCAGCATTTCTTTTGAACATGTTCTGTTGACATGTTTGTGACAAGCATTTATGATAATAGACACTAGGGACAATTTTTATACTCCCCTGCCCCCACCAAACAGAAAAATTTAAGAATACTGGAAAAACACAATAAAAAAATTAATCAAATTTTCCTTGTCCATCGTAATGAATATATATATATATATTGTCCTATCAATCACATGCCTCCTTAGTTTTTTGAGCAGGAGGTGAGGTTTTCTGTCCAAGAGTGGGTTTCCAGTTCCTTCTAAAGTCTTTTCATTCGCTTTTACTCTTAGTAACCATTTTTCATCTTAGTTGCATTATTGTCTTGCTTAGAGTGAATTGATTATGTGTATATATATATATGTGTGTGTGTATGTTTGTGTATATATATATATGTGTGTGTGTGTGTATATATGTATATACATATGTATGTATATATATATATATATATATATATATATATATATATATATATATATGTATGTATATACTAAATATACACATGTATATGTATATATATATACATGTGTATTTATGTATATATATGTATGTATATATACATATATGTATGTATAAAATGTTGAGTTGTGATAATGTTTAGTGCCAGGGTTGTTGTTTTTTTCAGTAGTTTCTTAATTGTAAAGTACTCGATATTGAGGTGGAGGTAGAGCATTGATAAGCAAAAAGAATTTGTCACTTTAACTGAGGAGGTTCATGTCAACTTCAAAGTTTCATGGAGACATTTTTATGATACCTTACTCGTCAGGGCTGGTTTGCCATTAGATCCCAGTTTTTTCTTTTTTATATTGAGCATGATGTGATTTTTGTAGAAATGGTCTTATTTATCATTGATTGGTTTTCTTTTTCTTTTTGTTTATTTTTTATTTTTATTGCACAGGTGTTTGATTTATTTTTATTGTTTTTCAGTGTACATGTGAGTGGGTGTTTACTTAATAGCTTTATATTGAATAAGTGTTGGCTTAATTGCTTTTTTTAGTTTGGGTTGACCTTTTTTGTTGGCTTGACCTTTTTCTTACAGTGTTGGAATGTTTTGCCACATGACTGTTTATTTTTTTCTGGGTCATGGTTGGGTGTTTGTGTTTTTGTGTGTATTTGTGTTTGTAGGATTTTGTGTGTTTTTATTTTTTTCATTTGGTGATTGTTGCAATATTTTTTTATTTTTGTCGTGATTGAGTGTCTGTACATATATTTTTATTTTTATATTTATATTATTTGAATGCTTTGGTTTTGTTTATTATTTTCTGTTTTCTGTAGTGATTACGTGTTTGCATATTTTTATTTATATTTTTTAATTTTTTATATTGCATATATTGTTTGCATGCTTCGTTCTTGTTTGATCTTGTTGTTATTTGTTATTTGTGTAGCAAAGTAGGTATTTGTTCACATGACTACATTTTCCCATTATCTTGTTTTTTTATTTCGCATTTTACTTTGATATTTGAAGCTGATTATTGCTAGCTTCTCTTTTAGGCATAATTTACAACTTTTGTCATAACTAGTAATAATTATTAATTATTATTATTATTGCTAGTAATAATTAATAATTATTACTAGCAATACTAATTACTTTTATTAATAGCAATAGCAATAGCAAAAGAAGTAAATTATGCCTAGAAGAGAAGCTAGCTATAATCAGCTTCAAAACAAAAAGTAAAATACTAAACAAAAGAACCGAGACAATAGGAAAATGCAAACATTTAATATAAAGCAATTAAGTGAACACCCACTCATGCATACACTAAAAAAACAATAAGCAATAAAGATAAAAATAAATTGAACACCTGCACAATAAAAAAAGGGACAAACAAACAAAAAAGAAAATGAAAACCAACCAATCACAAATAAGACCAGTCCCACAAAAATCACATCATGTTCCATATAAACAAGAAAAAAAATGGAGACCTAACAGTAAACCAACCCTGATGAGTGAGAACATCATATTTGTGTCCTCAAGAAACTTTAAAGTCGGCATGAACCTGCTCAATTAAAATAACAAACTTTTAGTGTTTATGTATATATGTGTGTGTCTATATATATATATATATATATATATATATATATATATATATATGTATGTATGAGTGTGTGAGTGTGTATGTGTGTAGATAGATAGATAGATAGATAGATAGATATATAGATAGATAGATAGATAGATAGATAGATAGATAGATATGAGAAAACATGATATATAAATTTCTATATATCAGAACAATCTTAGGGAAATGAATGGCAAAGTATAAAAAAATTCTGTGTAATACATTTCATCCTCTAGAAAGATTTCATCAGACTAAAGTAATGTTTTTCTGGATGGGATTATAATTAATTGGGAAGTGGGGGATATGGAAATTGTAACCAACACTTGATTTTTTTATATCTCACCCCTGCTACACATAATTCTATGAGCAAAAGCACCTTTAATCTTATAAAGTCCTTTGAGAGGATGAAACACATTAAATGGAATTTTTTCCACTCTGTCATTCATTTTCATATATATATATATATATATATATATATATATATATATATATATATAATATATTGATGTCTGGTCTGTTTATTGATAGACAAAAGAAACCTGTTTTTCAGGAAGTTCACAGAGGAGAGGAGAGAAAAAGCAGGGAGTTGTTTCTGACCTTGACTTTTGTTTAGTGGTTGGTATAAATGATGACTGGTTTCTCATACTGAAATATGCTAAACCTGGAAAACAAAATAAAAGTTTTATGTAACTAATGAAGCCTTAAAAAGACTTTGCTGAAAGGATGTCAAATTGTTCTTTGGAAATAACTTACTGAACATTTCAAATAAAAGATTAAAAAATAAAGAGATCCAAAATTGAATATCAATGAGTACTTAGAATTTTATTAATAAATAAGAAACAAATTTGTGGGATAAAAACAAGTTTAACTCATGGCCAATGCAACAAAGAGTGAAGTTGTTGCTGCTGGTTTGGTAAAAACATGCATGCTTACCAACATTTTCTGTGTGCATGTATGCATATATGTATGCATGTATATATGTGTGTGCTTATTAAAATTAGCTTAGACCAACAGTGGGCTAAATATGGCCACCGGTCTGCATGCATCATGCATGATGATTTTACGAAGCCCCCAAGAACAGAAAAACATTAATTTTTAAATGTCCATTAGTTACATTTTGAACAAAGAGAACAAAGATTGAAACCATCTAAACCTCAAAGAGTGTACCATTAACCTGAGCAAGTTAGAGGTGTTCCATGTTACCTTGTACTTATCTTTTTCTTGAACCATATATTGGTTATCACAAACCCTAACTCTTGGCAGAACTGAAGCAAGAGCATACCACTATTAGTAAATTTTTGCATTTCATGGCAACCTATACAACCTCAAGTCAATACATTGAATATTACTGCTACTTCTGATCTGGTGCTTCTGTTATGTATTTAGAGATTTTTGATAAAATACAAAGAATAATCTTGAATGTTACTAGTCATGAGCTGGGATCTTGACTTCAGTTACTTTCCCGCCACCATGAAATAGCTTCCCTGTGCTAATTCAATAAATATTTTCATGATAGTTGTAAACTTTCCACTATTGTACTAGATTGGCAGCAAGGTCCCAACATTTTACAGTTGAAATGGCTAGATGTAACCATAAGTTCTGTGCTAACAATTTCTTTTCTCATCCACCTTGCTTGTGAAACTCTCTTCCAGGTTCTTGCTTTCCAGTCAACTTTGATCTTCAAAAATTTAAATGCAATTTCAATCATTATCTTTTGTCTTCTTAATTCCTTTTATTCTTCTCTTTCCTTAATAATTTTTTTCTCATACTCTTTCACACTCAGTAATACCTTGCATCTTATTGACATTATTGCCTTGCTTAAAGGCAAAATAATTAAAAAAAAACAAAACGTATCAGCCTCATTTATTGAATGGGCGCTAAAATTCTCCAGAATTTCCGGTTTGTCATCCTTATCCACATTCGACAAAAACTGTTTTGACATCTGCATAGATGTCGTTAATTTCATCAGAGACTTTATAAGAGTTGGAACATAAACTTATTAATCATAAATTAGTTTGGCTGAAGTTGTAAACAAAGTGACATTATCCAATTAGAAAAGCCATGCAGCAATTCTTACAAATACTTCACTAGATACATTCTAGTGGCAAAACCTACCCCCAGCACATTCCCCTCATCCATTGCATTCAGTTGATAGTCTCCTTTATAACAAGATTGAATATCCAGTACCTGGTTCTGCTAACTGCCTATCAGCAAAAAGTCATGTTTCTAAGAGAACAATATTGTGCTCATATCAAGACAGTTTGCCACTCTGGGTGTGTAACACCTTGAAAGTTAAGTAGAGTATGTATGTTCCAACACAATTTTCAAAGTTGGCATTCTAGTTTTGGAAAGTTCATGATTTGAATTAAGAGCAACTTGATCACCTGTATTTTGTCTGCATAAGTGAACAAGTGCCAACCACGGGAAACTGGCAAGTTTGATATTTAGCAAACTTTGTTCAAACCACTATTGCTAGATCCCTTCTGACAGCAGGCAAATAATACTGCCCTTGAAGGGGACTGCTTAAATACTTGAAGGAATGCCAAATTTCTTTATCAAAATTTGGAGACAAAAGGATAAAGTCTCAAGCCACTTGCATAGTAATTTTGTAACTACATACTTCCAATATGTTCGGTTTGTGTGCTACATTATGTCACATCACCATTCTGAAAATTAAAGAAATTCCTGTGTGTTTTGGGTAAATAAAGCTTTACACAGAACCAAACTCACTTTTCAGAGCAACCAGCTCAACAGAGGATGGAGGTAACCAGCCATATCTAAAGTATATATATATACTTTTAGCTTCAGTGTGGAAGGTTCATGTCACCAGCTTGAAAGAGGAAAACTTGGAAGAGAGGGAGTTACCTTAGGGTTCCTGTGTTTTTATATTCGAGAGCTGCTACTGCAATTATTATGTTTAAGGACTGCTATTGATATTAAAAGGTGCTACAGAAACAGATAGGTTCATAACTCTATATTGAAAATATGTCTCAGAATGAGAAAAAAATTAATCATAAAGATGTCATGTTTTATGGGGGAAAATGATTACAACAAACAAGTCAAAAGTTTTCAAATTGCATAAAAAATCAGTCACTGAGTTACTATAGTTTCTAAAAAGCAAATTGGCAAGTTTTTTTGTGATTAGACTAGAGAAAAAAAACAATTTTTTATTTTATCATATGGCAAAAGTGCAATTTAAAATTAATGTTACTCTGCTATTTTGATTATTCTTTTCTTCTTTCGGCTTTAATAAAATGAAACCTAAATTTCACACTCGAGATAAATTCGAGATACAGACCTAGCTTCATTCACGTGGGCAACAAAAACGTTCATGTGTTTTTCTAAAATTAATTTTTTTTTTTTCCTTTATGCCAAAGTAAAATAAAAATTAGTTATTGGTGCCAGTTATTTTTTCTTTTCTTTTTTGTTTTTCCTGTGGTGTATTTTCGATTAAGAATAGGATTGTCTTCTTCCGGGACTTATGTTTTTGCTTTTTTAATGAAATTAAATTTTAATTTCAATGTTTTAATTATTAAAACAATTATATATTTTACTTCAGCCCTGGAACTTAGCATTGTTTTTTTTTTTATGTACAGCACGAATTTACTGAAAATTTTAAAATATAAAATAATTTATTTCATCATTGTTATGTAAGACAGTAAGCGATATTTTTCTTTTTCTCTCTTAAAATTACACATTAAGTTTATCCAGGACAAAAAAATCAAGATCGAGTGTCTCAGTTCAAAGGCGCTTGGCGAATTTAGCGAAGACTGAAAAAAAGGTGCAGCAAAAATTTTGGTTGAGACATCATAACACTAACACTGTACACTACAGTAACATTAATGAAATATAGCTTTTTGCTGGGTAATAAAGTAAGACAAGACTAAGAGTACGACTCAGATTTCTGACATCATCAATACGAATAACGTTTTTAAACTTCCTGCATTCTATTATCAACTTATTTAAAAAACAAAAAACGGAAAAATAAATAAATAGTGTTGATAACTGACAATAATTTGCAAAATATGCGTAAACTTGTTTTCTGTTGCTTCTCACGTCGAAGAAAACAGAAGTTATTCGTTGGTCTATTTTTGTGTTCCAGTAAAAAAAAAAAACGAAAAAACTTTCAGCTTTATTCTTTTTTAGCAACACCTCGGCTAGTAGCAGAACTAGTGGGTCATGAAGAAATCTACTTCTTTTTTACTGTTACTTTTTAAATAATTATAATTTATAAAATTCTTTTATCCTACATTTTAAAATAAATTTAGCTAAATATTTTTCTTTTTCAAATAGTCTTGTAATTTTTAGTTCGCATTAATTTTTTTATTCATATTTTTAAAAAACAATAAATTTCATTCATACTTTCGCTTAACTCTTACTTGAGTTAGTTCAGAACGAGTAAGTTTTATTCCTTTTGTTAGTGCGAGTGGTGACTTGCAACTTAGAAAAAATGTTATATAGCCGCTATAACGTAAAAATGGATGAGCACGTTATTAAAAAAAATAACCTCATCTGTCGTACATTTCCAAATCAGGTGCGCATGCACCTCAACAAAGAACCAAGGGAGATCACTCCATTTTGACCTCAACCGCTCTTGGTCTTTCTTTTCTTAACGCATAAATGCCCACCCGGTGATAATCACATATTTTTTTAAGCGTGAAAATAATACAGGAATATTTTTTTATTCTTTTTATTTTAAAAAATATGCCATGAGATCTTTTAATTTTAAACCCATTAATCTTTTTTTTAAATTTCAAGGGAAGAAGATCATAGTAGTTTGATATTTAAGGTAAAATATTGAATTGAAATAATAAGTTGGCTGTTTAATTGGAAAGCTATTTAATTTCATTAATAAAAAAATGGAAAATATAAAAATTTAAAAATAACTATAGCTCTTGAAATATTTTTACTGACATACATAATTCTAATTTTGTTCTTTAATATATTAAGCATTTTTTTATGTAATTAATTTTTATATATGTGTAAAGCACACATGCACATGATTTTATTGAGTTAATGAGAAAATTCCTGGAGCTTGTAATTATTTCATACATTATATGTAAATATATATGTGAACACACACACACACACTATATATATATATATATATATATATATATATATATATATATAGTCATTCGCAGACAGATCTGTTTCGCTGTATCACAGCTCATCAGTACAGTTAGACATCCGATTGCTTTTTAGCCCAAGATTGAAACCTGACTGAATTGGTGTCAGTCGGTGATTCTACCTCTGAGAGCTATGGGTACTCGGTAGAAGGAAGCAGACTTTTAGCGTGTGATATACCATGTATTCATACGCCAGTAGCAAGGATGTTCTAATTCATTACTGAATGAACGATGCGTAGATGCTAGAGTAGTTACTGTTTTTTCAAAGTCTACCATTATTCCAGTGTGCTCAACAAGGGTGTGAGAGCATAAATAGTCATCCACAGTCAAATATATATATATATATATATATATATATATATATATATATGCATTGTGGTGCAGTGGGTATTGGCTCAGAACGAGAAATTGGGGAACTGAGTTCGAATTCCAGTTGAATGCCCTGCATTCATTTACGAGCTAATACCCTTGGGAAAAATATTAATCCGTCCCTTCCTTTCAGTTATGAGTTAAATAACAGGACAGATTGGGTTATATAGCCTTGGCTGGCAACCAGTCTACTGCAGCAGGTAGTGGCAACCTGTTGCAGGATAATTAAGTCTAGTGTCTGCTTCATCTGTCGCATTTTTATGCACTGACTGAGTGTATGAATAGTTCCAAAAAGTGCGGATGGTTCAGTAGAGGCTTTCACTACTTTAATCAAATCACTTGGGTGAGTCTTCTGGCAGTTTACCTTGGCTTCATAACTGAAGCAATTAGGCTGTCAGATCCTTATACGTCAAATTTTGATGGGAGAGTCCATTATATTTATATATATATATATATATATATATATATATATATATATATATATATATATAAACTCAACTTGGTTATAAATTATAATTCATTTCAATGAGGTAAATTTAGCTCATTTCATCAGACCATACAATAATTGTTCCATTTGGTACAAAAAGTTTTGCCAGAATAAGCATTTCCTTTAACTGAAGAGAAAAATAAAAAAATAAGAAAAAGGAAAAAAGAAAACAGAGAAAGGAGTCAGTACAGAGGCATTGGCGTGATATCAGTTGGGGGTATTCAGACCAGTAGTGAAGATGTTGACCACCAAGTCATTAACCGCCAACTTCTAATTCCATGGATATGTATATATGTGTAACCCCACAAATTAACCCACCCATGCACACTAACTTCTATCCATATACACATATGTGCACACATCCCCATATATACATACAAATGTGACTGTGTTTATGCTTATACATACTTACAGACCTACACTTATTCATGCCCACATATGAATCTTGCATTCGTATACTCACATATATATTTTACTAGCAGTATAGCCTGGCATTGCTCAGGTGTAATGCAAGCTTTAAAACTAATCCATGATCCTGGAGCTCAAACTAAAAAGCAATAGTTGTTTCTAGTTAAAGCGAAAACGTAGACTTAAAGAAAAATAAATGGATGTAAGTCAAATTTTGATTTCCTGGTATCAATATCAAATAAGTTTTTTTCGTCGTAAACTAAATTTTGAAGGCTAAATAAGTCCTCTGAGTAAATGGAGACTAAGAACTACAATTATACCTACTTAGAGCCAAACCCAAAGCAAAAACTAAAATAAAAGGGCTGAAAAAATATAGACATACAGGCAGTTAATCAGACACACACACAAACATCTTGCCTTTTATATATATATATACATTATCGATTTTCTGCACTATTGTAAGAATTGCAACCTTGAAACTTCTGAATATCATTTCTTATGCCTTTGTCTATGAGTGTATCAAATTTGATTAAAATCAGACTACTCCTTCTATAACCCGCTTTTTTCGATTATCGATTTTCAATATTTATTGGGGGTACCTCGACACAAAACCTAGCTAAGAATACTTGCAGACGCTTATAGTACAACTGTGTCAATTTTCAAGAAAATTGGTTCAGCCGTTTTGGAGTCTATAGGTAATAGATACACACACACACACACACACACACACACACACACACACACACACAGACAAAGTTCCATTTATAAATAAGTTTAGATAAAGACAGGATTTCCACGCATATAGTGTTATATATATGTAAGTATGCTAACAATTCTCACACATACTCCCAAATTACACGTATATTTTCATACTTACATACATCCTCACATTCATATATATACCCACTTATAGATGCACCCACACCCCCACATGCATGTGTGCACACATATAAATGTATTCTTCATACATACATTTATCTATTTATATCCACATACAATTATTGTGTTCACACACTCGCAAATTTATGAGGAGCGGATCTACGCACACATGCATACACATCCATATATATATATAAATATAAATATATAAACAACTTTTTATATACCCCTATACATAAAGACGATGTGTGCCTGTGTACACTTATCCATCAACTTTTAACTCCCAAACGAGGTGGTATATTTCACCTTTCATACATCTTAACAAACATTACACATGTATATCCATATATACCGATATACATCATTCGGATCTTGATATTAACCTGTACACACATGGGTAGAATGATGAGTATATGAAGGTATAATCAGTTCAAGAATGCACAATCGACTACATCCAAGATTAACACAACCTACATATAATCAGGTGTTCTCACATGATGGAAAAAACATCTCCACCAATTCGACACTGGACTCGTTAGGAATACCTACACCCAACTTCCCACCCAGAACTAAGGCTCAACTAAATAATGTCCACATTACACCCTCGCTGGTCGCCAAGATAATTGCACAATTTGACCCACACAAAGTGAGCGGCGTTGACGGAATCCCAGTCATAGTACTGAAGAAATGTGCCCCAGAACACTCCTCTGTCCCTTCTAAACTCTATAACCTCTGCCTGTTGGAAGTCCTCCTGTGTAGTTCCTATATTTAAGAATTCTGGCGAACCCTCAGTCCCCGCCAATTACCATCCTATTAGTCTCCTTCCGATCTTTGGCAAATTTTTCGAAGCCATTATCAACGCCGAGGTGATTCAGCATCTCATGGCTTCTCTCTGACAAACAGTACAGGTTTCGCTTCACCAGGTCTACTGCTGATATGCTACATATACCGGGCACTTGACAAGAATGGCGAAGCCCGAACCGTTGCCTTGGATATCTCCAAAGCGTTCGACAGGGTCTGGCACGCTGGCCTCTTGTGCAAACTGTGGAGCTACGGGATAACTGGACATCTGTTTGACCTCATCTAGTCATTCCTCTCTAACCGCACATTGAAGGTAGTATTAAATGGACATGCCTCCCAAAACTACCGTACGAACACGGGCGTCCCTCAAGGTTCTATCCTAGGTCCCACACTCTTTCTGATGTACATTAATGATCTCCGCGATGCCATTAGATCCCAAGTAGGCATGTACGCCGATGACACAACAATCTACTCTTGCATCAATCAAAAACCAGGTGTGGGCTACAAAGCGAATCTCGCTGCCGTGCTTGAAAAGGACCTCCAATCCATAGTGGCCTGGGGTAGGAAATGGCTAGTAAATTTCAATGCTTCTAAGACGAAGCTGTTATCAACTAACCACCATAGACAATCGCATCTACCTCCCATTAGCATGGGACAGACTAGCCTCCCAGAGAGTAAAATACTACGCCTCCTTGGCCTTACACTTTCTGCGGACCTCAAATGGAATGACTATATCGAATCCATTGCCAAATCTGCTGCCATGAAAGTCGACTCTCTGTGCAGGGCCCGGAAGTTTTTCCCACCTGAATCTATTCTGCACATGTACAAATCTACCATATGCCCATATATTGAATATTGCTGCCAGGTCAGGTGCCCCTGCTGCTCTCCTTGGACTTCTTGACAAAATACAAAGGAGGATCTGTAACATGGTTGATACTGACTTGGCAGACCGGCTGCAACCACTCTCTCACCAGTGTGATGTGGCTTCCCTGTGCCTCTTCTACAAGTACTTTCATGGCTTCTGCTCCGATGAACTTAGCACACTGGTGCCACCTAAGCACGAATTTACACGAGATACTAGATTAGCAACTAGGTCCCACTCTTTTACAGTTAAACAGATAAGATGTAACCGTAAATTCTACTCCAACAGCTTCTTTTCTCGCGCTTCCCGCCTGTGGAACTCCCCTCCACAAGTCTGCTTTCCCAACAGCTACAATCTCCAGGTGTTTAAATGTAGGGTCAATGAACACCTGTTATCAATCTAACTCCCAATTATTCTCAGAACACTCTCATCTACCCAACCCTCATTCTAGGTATCCTTACCCGCCTATCACCCACCCTCTGACATTTCCTATATTTAATCATCCTTTCTCCACTCTATGTAGCCCCCTGCACAGTAGTGGCAGTGACATGACTTGCTCGGGGTGAAACGCTTATAAAAAAAAAAATATACATAATTAGGTCCACTCTTATAAATGAAATACACTTATACTTAGGTGCCCCCCTATACACACAATAATACAGAATAATATATAAACATGCACAAAATTAGATGCACCCATATACATGAAAAACATATCTAACCTTACAATTAGATGCACCATTATACACGTGAAATATTTATATCGAAGTCATTATAGTAAAATCATTTACAATTACACAGTTCAAGACAGGATTTTTAACTTTGTACACCAATAATATAAAGTTGTTGCGTACTTATATTGGCATGTCAACCCATCGTATGGTAGATCTCTATCCTCACTTCTTTGGTCCGTAAAATCCTCCAACGAATGATCCACACAAAATATGAAAGAACTGGCAAGTGTGTCGGAACAGGGTAATTCTAAGATTTTAAGTGTTAGACAGTTTAAATTTATTTTTATGGCAGCATTTGAAAATTATTTCATTTCTCTGATCTAATAATTGGCTAGATTCTCCAAATTAGATAATTTTAATCTTTTCGTCTAAGCATAAATTATATCTGCTTTGAAAGCTGTTGGGGGTTTGAAAAAAAAAATGTGTCAAATGGATGGTTATTCTCTTGAAACCACTATTACTGTATATACTTTTTACTCCCTCAGCAATGCTTATTTACAAGATTATAAATACAGTGGAATCTGCCATATGCGACCAACCCTGCTGCCATAAAAAACAAGTCGCATATAGCCAGTGGTCGCTCACTAAAGGTTCATAACCTATCTACACCAGGAACATATATTTCACTCACCAGAATGTACATATTACAATTTTACCATGTAATCTGGTAACGAATAAATGAAAACATAAGATGGCCTAACTTTGCAGAAATTTATTCAGCATAATTAATTTTGAAACATTTTTTAAATATTAAAAACTTATTTACAAAGGTTAACAAAATAGACTCAAATATTTATTTACTATGGTGTGGACTTAGAAAAGTCAGTTATTACAGTTTGTGTGGTGTTTTTTTACTAATATAACAAAATATGATTTCAAGTATTCTTTAGAAGTGAGTGATAGTAAAAGAGAATATGCAACAGTATATGAAAAAATAAACAAAACATACAAAAAAACTGACAGTGGTGGGTGGAAAAACAAGAGAAATAGAGATAGATATACCCAGATAGAAATAGAGTAGATGGATACAGAAAAAAATAAAGAAAATGAAAGAAATAGACATTGAGAAATTGACATATAGATGTGATTTTTCCCATCCCTGAATTTATCCAAATTGGTACAGAGACTGTGATAAATCTCTTGAACTTGTAATACATGTTGATACAAAAACAGATGATGTTTGACCGTGAGGTGAACTCAACAGTGGTGATTCTAGGGGGAGAGACCCCCTCCGACTTTTGGCTGCCCCCACTACTTTTATAAGCTTCAAAATTTTATGAAACTAATCAGTCTCTGATTTTGATAAGATTTGATCTTCAGCACTTTTCCTCCTTCAAAACATTGACATTAGTATTTAACCCTTGTTTTTTTACCGGTCATTTGATCAGTGATTTTTTTTTTTTTTTTTTTTTAATCATATCACCCTAAGCAAGGTGAAAACGCCACTGATGCGCTGGGGGCTAAGTAAGAGTGAAAAGATTGGAGAAGAGAAAAACCGGAAACCACAACCTGAACAGGAAACAAGGGATGAGCCTCTTCACCTGTTCAATAGACGTGGGTGGAGTGTGAACCGGGTGATAGTTTAGACTATCTACTCCAATTGAAAATTAAAATTAAAATTTAAAAAAAGAGTGAAAAGATTGCAGAAGAGAAAAACCGGAAACCACAACCTGAACAGGAAACAAGGGATAAGCCTCTTCACCTGTTCAATAGACATGGGTGGAGTGTGAACCGGGCGATAGTTTAGACTATCTACTCCAATTAGACTATTCACTCATTGATGTTAGTCACTGGTCACATTCTGGAGGTGGTCACTCACTGGGGGTCAATTAACATTAGCAAATCTTCTGTGCAAAAAAAAATCAGTCATTAATAGCAGGTGGTCACTGACAAAGAGGGTTGCATACAATAGTTTCACTCACTGTATACGTGAACCAAGTACAATACAATATTTATATTACTTACCTTTTATAAAGAAATAAATTTGAAAATAAATCTTTTTATTCAAACTTTATAAAAAATTACAAACTTATCAAAATATGTATACCAACAACAATGGAATATTTGCAGTATAATTAAAGATACTAGTACAATCTACCCCGGTGAAGGAAATATAAAGTTAAGTTCTAAATTTCAGTCACCCAAAGATTGCCAGAATGTACAATGTCTTGAATATAGCAACAAAGATGAGGACAACAATCCATACAATGTAAATATTGTAAATAAATCCAATTCCTCATGTCAGGAATACAGACTAATATATCCAAAGTCTTTGATGAAATAATCTTGTTTGTTTGTAGATAAAAGTTTAAAAAAGAACATGCTGAAGAAAATATTTTAAAAATTATAAAATTCTGAATCTCTTTTCCCAGATTTTTTTATATTTTACAAGAGGTTTTCAAAAGCCACTCACTGCATAAAAGAGGGAAAGTTTACATGTAAATGTGTCAAGGTGAACCTTCAGAAAAAAATATGTTGCGGGATTAAATAAACATTGAGATGTGGCAGAATCAACCATATGTTTTGTTTACTATTAAATATTGATTACTAGCAACGAACCCTATCAAAAGACACAGCATCTTTAGTAAATCTCAATTACCTAATCCTGTAGATGTCAGTTACATTGTTTAATAAAATAAAAAATAGGATATCTACCAAATATAATATTTATATTTATCTTATTCTAATTCAGCATGTCCCTCCTCTAATTTCTTAGTTATTACTTATGCTCTGGAAGTAAATTTTAAATCATAAATAAGAGACATCTTGATAGAGTGAAAAGACAGGAAACACATATCTGAGACGTTACTTGGTTTCAGGGAATAAATGATTAAAGAAAGAAAAAAAATGAAGGGAAGATAAAAGTGTTTAACGTCTGTTTCAGTGAAATGGAAAATTTGCTAATTTAAGATCTATTCATTTGTATACCATGATTTATGAATGTTATTGAAATATTTTGTTAAAGTTTTCAAGTTCAAATATTTAATGCAATGGATACAAGACAATATTTGATTTCATTGAGAATATAACAGAAAGAAAGAAATAATGAAGGAAAATAAAAGTATTTAAAATAAAAATTCAATTACAATAAATAAAATAACATGTCTACAGAATTATTTTTTTTTAAATTATTATTAAGAGAAATGTTCTTAAAACAAGAATTTGACCAGAAAGAAAGAAATAATGGAATACAAAACTACTTAACATCTATGGAAAAAGACACTACTTGATTTCTGTGAGAAATTTCTTTCTTTCAAGAAAGAAAGAAATACATAAACACATACATACAAACATACAGTTTGGACACCTCTATGTGGTATAATGGTTAGCAAACTTGTCTCTCTAGGATCAATACAATTGAGTAGTGAGTTCAATCCTCACTGAGTGCTCCATACTTTTGGCCTTGTTCCACATCTAAGCAGTGCTTAGAAAATCAACATACAAACATACAGTTGCAGTGAAATGAAACGCAGTCATTCTCCTCCCTCCTAAGACATCAAAGGATTTAACTACAGTCACTAATATCAGCCAACCTCCTTCGCTCACCTAACACAACTTTCAAGAAAGAAAGATTGGCCAATCTCTCTTCTCGCTAATAAGGCCTTGAGATGGATGGACACACACATGGCTCTTATTATAATATAGATTATGTAATTAAACACTAGGAAAATTTTGTTCTCTCAATGAATAGGGAGACATACATCCAAAATGTTGAGTATTTGTAGTTTTGCTTAAAAATGAAAATTTAAAAAATGTTGTATTCAGAGAGAGAGAGAGAGAGAGAGAGAGAGAGAGAGAGAGAGAAGATAAACCTACATTAGTGAATTTCTGTGGCAAGAGAAAATAAAAAAAAAATGCACAGAAAATGGATTTCCCTGGTTGGTTATCCAATATCCATACATTTTTTTCCAGGGACCAGTGGTGGTAGATCATGAGCTGTTTTATCATGATATATGCTTTGCAGATCCTGCTGGTGTTTTAGCTCTTCATGGATATGATAGCATTGGAAAATAGCTTAACACCTGCAAAGTAATACATTAGCTCTTCTATTGTAGGAGTTTTGTGATGTAGTCTTTGAGTGCTGTATTTAGGTATCTTGGGTCTAAACAGATTCTCAGACTCCCATCTTTTTTGTGTGAGTGTAGTGGAACTCTGGATCCTGATTGGTCATCAAATCCAAAAATTCAAAATATGTCAGAGAAACGGTTTTTCCACAGCTAAAGAAAAAAATCATTCTGGGAGCCACCCCAGTGACTGGATTCAATATTTAAGGATGGTCTCTAACCAGTGACCGTGGTCAGTCAGGGTAGGCAGTTTGCTGACACACATCTAAAATGTAACCAACTTCAAATCGACCCGGAGTCAAGTCGCATCTTGTTCTCTTTCTCTTTCTCCTTATCTATTTCAACAATTACTACTACGAACATTTTGTACGAACTCTTGATACCTTAACTTTCTCAGTGAATATTAATTTCTATGAATTCTTGTTATTCCTTCTTTTAATAAATTTCTATTTTAACATGAAAAACTGTATATTTTATTCTTATATTATTCTACACTATTCCACACAATTCTACACATTCCAACCTGCTGGCAACCAACCTTCTGATAATGATGAAAAACCTTCTGATAACGATGAAAAACCTTCTGATGATAATTAAGCATAAAAACTTGTAAGCTGTAGGAAGTTTGGTTAAGTAAGACACAAGGCCAAATAAAAGAAACATTAACCAGCTCCCTACACTACACTGGTGACTCCTGATGTACAAAGAACACGCATCCCTATGCTATATGAGCAAAGCAGGCTTGAAACCTAGTCTGTCACCTTTTTGATGATATTGTTTTTGACCATGTTATCAAGCTCCTGTTTTGTATTGGCTATTAATGCAATTGGAGCTTTCCTAGGTGCATCAATATGCAGTTCTATGCTTTTATTTATAGACAGTCTCACAAACCCTGGCAGAGAACTAATTTTATCAAAGCTATCTGAGTAAATCTGCATCAGGTTTTTGATTGCATCTTCTTGCTTGACTGTGCAATGTAAGGTAATCAGTTTAAGCTGTTCTAGTGATGGTAATCCTAGAACTGCCAGTTCTAATACATCCACTATGTAGAAAGTGCTATTATGCCAGTCTGACTCGTATTTGCATCATATATTAATAATGCAATAGCATTTTAGTGGGGTGCTGTGGTATGCTACCAGTTTCTTGTCACTTGTTTTGGGCTTTGAGTTTGGAAAACCATCAATGTCTAATTTCTCTGGAAACAGTCTTCGAAATGTAGAGATTGGTAATGTTTTTCATTGGGCTCCTATATCTATTTTTAGCTGCAGCCTGTGGATTCCATTTCTATTTGGCAGGTTTATGTTGATGTACACAAAAGCTTCATCTCTCTGAGAGATTGAGGATGTTTTAATGCTATTAAATGTTAGGCTTTCAAGCTGTTCCTTTAGTCCTTGAGTGTTGTATACTGCATCAATCTGGATGGATTGCCTATTCTCATATTGGTTCCTCTTATGTTGAGTCTGATACTGTGACTTTGGTTTGTTATAACCTCCACTTCTTGATCTTGATCTTAGTTTTATTTTGCTTGACAAGCATTGTTGCCCAGTGGTTGACTTTACCTCATGTTGCATTTTGATCCAAATGCTGGACAGGCTTCATGGCGGTGGGCATGACTTCTACCACAATTAAGGCAGTTTTTTGCTTTCCCAGGACATGTTTGTGCTCTTATAGCTTGAATGGAAGTGTTTCTATCTTTATTGGTACTGTTCAGCATGACCCTAAGTTGTTTAAGGTGGATGTTGGAGGCTTCATAAGTTTTGCCAATATTAACAGTTTCTTCCAATATTAATGTGTCGTCTTTTCTTAGCAGTTCTTTTTAGAAATTTGCAATTAGACTGCTGGCAGTGATAAGTTCCGTTATCTGCTGCTGTTGTTCAGGTTCTGATAATGAACATCTTTGTGTCAGTTGCCTGCATCTGTTGATAAAATCGTCTACCGACTCCTCTGGTTTATGTCTGCAGGACATTAATTTTGAGGCAAGTCACCCTAAGTTTTCTTTTGGTTCTAACTGTTCTATGAACTTATAAAAGATGACTTCAGGTGAACATTTTTCTTCCTGGAGTCCAGGAGTTGAATAGTTTAGGCCCAATATTACCTACTCATAATAATATGTCACTTAGTTGTTGTTCCGTTTTTATTTTGTTAACAATAAAATACAACTCCATAAGTTGTTTAAACAATTTGAATGTTTCTGTTAAATTTGGTGACTTTCAATTCATTGAAGAAATGTTGCTAGAAGCCATTGTAAACAAACATATTCATATACACATAGTTAGTGAATAGTTCTGTTATGCGTACATATGTATGTGGGGATAAGAATAACCAGCAGTCTGAGTATATTGTGTGTGTTTATTGTCGCCCAGCATATATGTGTATACATGAGGTAGTAAAGGGAAATAGTTTTCTTCATATAGCAAAGAGGAGATTTAAAATGGCATTAGGAGACAGTAGTGGTGATGAAAAAAGAAATACAATGTGAGGGAAAATGTTTGTTTAAGAATGTTGAATGGGTTACCTTGACAGGAAGTTCTATGTGTTTTGTAGAGTCAAGTTGTATGGGCCTAGGTGATGCTTGGTTAATTTGCTCTGTGCCAAACATGTTTGAAGTCCCCATAATTTAAATATCAGAAGGCTGAAGGTTGGATGTTGAATGTGAAAGGATAAAATATCTTGTGTGTACATTAAAGCAGAGATTTATTTACAGAATGACAAAAGTGTAAGAAGGAAAATATAAGTGAAATTTTGTTTCTGAACACTATAATATGTTTGCAAAAAGAAAACTGTTCATTGAGAAAATGCATGCTGTTTTGTATTGATTGTTTGTAGAGGAATGTAGGTATTTAAAATGTTTAGAAAAGTCTAGAGTTCATGGATTGTAAAGGCTTTGTTCCTTTCTCTTTTAAGTAGGTCATGACAGGTCGAGAGAAAGAGAAGGCAAAACAAATAAAGGAGTGGTACTTAACATTTGGTTGTGTGCTGTCCTTTTTAGTGGCTGGTATGAAAATGAAGAAGAGGGTTGAAAGTGAGGGCAAATGAAATTGTGACATACCCTGCATCTGGGTTGGTGTGGAGTGAAAAAAATGAAAAGAAAATTGGAAGAGGTTGAATCAGCTTGAAGTTTCTTCTTTACATGGTGAGATGCTGTCAGCTACTGCCTTCATCTGACAGACTGACTGTGACCGGTCAGGGGACCTCCTTAATTATAGAATTCAGATCACCTGGGGAGGCTCCCAGAAGATTTTTTCTTTAGCTGTGAAAAAAACGGTTTCACTGACATATTTTGAATTTCTTGATTTGTTAACGAATCAGGATTCAGAATATGATTTTTCACACTGACTTCTTAGTTGGGTTTTTCAAAAGTCGTTTCAATCCCTTTTTTCGGGTGTGCAATTTTATTTTGTGCATTTTAATAGTTTGATAGATTATATAGGATTTGTATCCTATACAGTGCAATATTTTTCAAATTGTTTTAGTTTCTTGTTGATTATATCTGCTGTTGATAATTGCCTGTTTCTTTTTTTCTTCACATGAGCTGTTTTTTAGTCGGCAATGTTTGTTCAGTTATTTTAGTTTTAGATTTGCTTTATGCTGCTACCATGTTGTGTTGTTGCATGTTATTACAACAAAGCCCTTGTTATATTAATAAACTTTATTTGTATTCATGTACATAGACAGTAATAAACAGTATGTGTGCCTTGAGTCATGTTCTATAGAGAAGTGATCTCAAAGTGTTCCTTTTTATTCCTACACTAGGGGATTACATTTATTACATGTAGGGAAGTAGTACCTATGATTATGTTACACCTTCTGGTAAAAAATGTTTATTACATTCTTTGAAAATTTGACTATCCTCTGAAATTATATGCTGACCCTTCTTATATAACAATTGAAGGGGCTCTAGACAGATTTTAACATTAAATCTACATGGGCATAAGCTCCACTTTTGATTGGACTATAAAAATAGAAAGAGTATATATATTTTTTAAATCTAAAAAATGAATTTGAGACAATTCACTTTGATTGAAATATTTTTGGCAGTTCTTTTAGGGTCAATTCTAAAAATAGATACTTTTACAGGCAAAAATGTAACAATTTTTCATAAGCTATCTAGCTTTCTATTAGATACACATTATAGTGGGTTGCTTATCTATTCTTTTCTGTTAGTAGTGGAGAGTCCGTTCTAGTGAAGGGTAGTTGTATACTGTTGCAGGTTAACGGAATTTGGCCTTGTTGTAGATAGCCCATTATAAGTCACAAGGAAAGGTTATGAACCAAGAAAAGTAAATTGAGTTGAAAGATAACATTTTATATATAACACATATCAATCAAGGTTTTTACAATTGAAGTAATACATGTAGTATAGGTCCAACGGAAGTTAAAATGTTCATGGCAATAAAATGCTGAAAGAGAATTAATGCTTAGGAATTTGGGAGCGTGTAAGTAAGGAATGTCTTTGATGTATTCAATCCTTAGGTCAGTAAGTAGTTTTTGAGGCAGGGAAGAAGGAAAGAGGTAAGGGAGGCGAGCATAGTAACCACTTGACTTAGGTCAAGGGGATATTGATTACACTCCTCTCTTTGAGTCAGTCTGCCTGTCGATGGTTTCTGTATCCGCTTTTATATCTTCTTTTTGGATCACAGCAGCTCATTTGGGATTTCACACTTGTATTTGGTTCTGGGCTTCCCATTGGCTGATAAATAAAATTCACGTAGGCTCACGAACTGGAAATTTAATATTTAATTAATTCTTAGTTTTCAACTGGAACATCTGTGCGGAGCCGACAGAGCACGGACGACTTTTGGTCATTTGCTTTTTGGTTGTGAAAGCGCAAACATCCTGTCCATCGCTTTTGCTTGGTATTGCCACAACGTCTCTAAAAACTTAAAAGTAAGTGTAAGGTAAACCTAGATGACTATAATATTTATTCATTTACACTTTTTATTATTTTGTATTAATAACTATTAAAAAACGGTTTTTATAACAGAAATGTACTTCTACAGAAGGATGATGAGAATATCATTGAACATGTGAGCAACGACAAAAATTTATAAAAAAAAAATGGAAACAAGAATAACACTTATACTTACCATAAGAAATAGACATCAGAAAATTCTAGGAGACATATGAGGAAAATTTGGCAGTTACATACAGGACACTATGGACAGAGGAAAGCAGTGCAACCTACCTAATAAGTTAGTGTAAAATGATTGGCAGAATAGTAATTAAAGAAGAGATAGCAAAAAAAGATAAACTTTACTAAGAGTTACAAAAGACAAGAAATTGTGGAGAGCCATGATCTCCCACGTCCTGAACGGACACGACACATAGAAGAATAATTTTATCCTTCTAGAACCAAGTGTCTTTCTCATAAGATGATAACGTGAGCCAATGTTGATTATAATTTAAACTTAAGTGATGTATTTTCTCTTCATTTAAAAGCGAAAGTCTATAAATTTTTATAACGCAAGAGCAGACAAACTATAACTGACTGAGAAAGAAATTCCTAAAGAATTGTTTCTTAAAGGATCCTGACATTGAAATAAATTATTTATTATCTGATTTATCTTCTTGAACAAACAAACGAAAAAAAAAACTAAGTTTATATTAATGCTTTAAACTTAAAATATATCAGTCTAATTATCAATTATTTTTTCAATTATTCTTTTTTCTGCAGAAATTTTACGACAAAAAAAGGCATGACTCCTGAGTCCTGCGCTTTTATTTTATAATTAAATAAAACAAAAATAGTTATAATGTAACCTATTATTTAAAAAAAAACAACAGATGAATAAATCAGATTACTTTATTTTAAAAATCTTACTTTTAAAAAGTCATAAGGTTTGTCAAATACGAAACTTACAAAAAAAAGCTGACACCGGATTTACTAACTTTGCACATGCGTGCTTCTGTCTTCCTTTCCGATATCCCCGTTGTGCAGAAGGTAAGTGTATATTTTCTCTCTGCTGAATTTATCCATGTTCATCTTAGAAATTTTATCATTTTTTTATCTCGAATGTTTATTATTTAAAATCAGAATGCTTCATTGTATGATTTCAAAATATTATTGAATTTTTATGTTGTTTGTAAAAGAAATATTAAAGAAAATAGTCATGTGTCTGTTATTGAAAACATGGTGTATTTTGCCCACGTTGGCTATAGCTGATGCGTAGATAATAAAAAGATATCATTTTGTTAGATGCATTTATTTTATTTATACATTTTATTTTATGTATATTGTTTTGATGCACCGACTAGTCTTTTTTTTTTAAACTAATTTAGACATTTCGTATACGAATCCGTACTAATTGCCGTCATGATTTCAATTTTCATCTATCTTCAAAATTTAACATTTTAAATCAGTCATTACTGTCGTTTAAATGCATTTTATATTATGAAATCCTTCTCAAACTCCTATGTGTTATCAGTAAATGTAAACGTGTAAATTAGATTTTATAAGGTTTTGATTATGTAATGTTAATATTAGCTGTGTAGTAATAGACGTGTTAAAAAGTTTTTTTTTACCGAAAAACTAAGAAAATTGGTAAAAATAATCATTATTTAATATTAATGGTTGCTCACTTAGACTCTTTAACTTAAGTTAAAAGCACGTAACTGGTCGACAATAAAATCATACATTTTTTTATTAGTTGATTTTTGTTTGATTATTAGTTTTATTGTAGAGAAGTCCCATTTTAATTAAATTTTAATTTAAATCACTCAATAATGACTTAAAGAAGCAATATGTTTTTTTTTTATTTACCTCGGTCGTTTAAATTCTAAAACTCTTTTACACTACCAGTTACGTTTCGAACTTAAGTTACTTAATTTATCGAAACCGTATGCATCGATCTGATAACTGAAGAATAGCCTGACGTGATATTTTGTAAATTCGATATATTTTTTTTACATTAAATTATTATTTTTATTTGACTGCATCACGCTGAGTAAAACTGATACGGACGGTCATCGTGTATAACAGTTACATCGATGATCCACTTAGCCTCTTCGATCAGATTTTGTAATCTCTATTCAGAAAAGAATTAACTGTTAAAATTCGTTTATTTTTTATCGTATAGGAAATCGGATTTGTTTACTTTCATTTTAACCTTAAAATATTGTATATTCATGTTAACGCTCTAAGCAGTTTTTCGCGTAGCCAACACTGATGATCTCCCTTATAAGACATCTTTTAACGTAACGTAACTCATTGTAAGCTTTAAAAAAAAATTATAATGAATTAACCAAAAAGCTTGCTAAACCCAGAATTGAAAACGTTTTTATTATGACATAAATTATAATATGAATATTTAATGAAAAAATGTTTTCTTTTTCAGAATAAGAATGGGGCGAGTTATTAGGTCCCAGCGTAAAGGTGCCGGAAGCGTTTTCCGTGCTCATACCAAACACAGGAAAGGAGCTGCCAAGCTTCGTGCTATTGACTTTGCTGAGCGTCATGGTTATATAAAGGGTGTTGTCAGGGTTAGTAAAAATTTTACTTAAACTAAAGATGATCCAATTGTAAAACCTGTTAATATGCATATTTCAGTTAATCTGTGGCACGGGTACCTCCACTTTTTACGATTTAGGCTCCTCCAGTGACTTTTTCGACTGCTTCGATACCTAAATTTAAATTTTAAAAATAAATAAGTAATCTTCAAGCTTTAAAATTAGCTTTAATTGAAAACCAGGAGATTAAATTTTAATTCCCGGAAAAAAAAATACACTGGTATTTTTTAAACCGAAATTATATTGATTTTAATCTAATTTTTATTGAAATCGGACAAATTCAAATTAAATTTTCCACCATTTTTGATTGATGACAGATTCTGTCAACACATTAAACAGTAGCCAAATTTCTGTGTTTAAAAATCTTGCAAAAATAAAATATACCTCGCTGACACGTCATTTAAGTCAATTTTTAAAATTGAAACTTACCTTTATCTGTTTTCAATCAAGTAATAATTTCTTTCTGCCAGAAATTTACAATAAAAACAAACGTAATGCAGAGGTGTTAAAAGATTTGAAATCAGACGGAAAGTATGGCGACAATACAGGCCAAAAAACATAACATTTTAATTTCTTTTGGTTTTTAACTAAATAGTAAAATTTAAAATAATAATTTCAGCAATTATATAATATTTAATAGAATGTTAGTTTAGATTTATAGCCAGATAAAAATAATAATTTCAAAAGTAATTTCATTCATTTGTGAATGAATACTGAAAGTTTCATTAAAATCTGACAATTATTTGATTTTTGTGAGAATTTCCAAATTAATGTGTTTGTAACTTAAAAAAATAGCAAATGCAATCATTTGATGTCCATTGTAAAACAGTAATAAAATGTTTCTTAGCAGCTAAATCAGTCAAAACTTTTCAAAACAAAACATTCTAACAAAATTTCGAAAATGCTAGAAAAGATTGAAAAAATTTTTAAAATTAAAAACTACTTTGATCTTCCCTCTTAAAAAATAATATAAACATTTTGAGGGAAATAGTTTGTTTTATTATGTTTGGGATCTTTTTTAATCATGCTATGCTTTTTTTTTTACAATGACATAATGGAGGTACCTAGTAGCTTCACTAATCGCTAAAAAAAAACTGCAGTGTATGAATAAAAAAGGGTCACAAACTTTTTTCATCAAAATATTTATATTATTATTATTAAGAGCAAAGACCAAAGTATTATTTGTTCAAAATTTTTTAATCCCTTAACATGTTCGAAATGTTGGTAAAAAATCTTGTTTTAAAATTGAGAATTACTATTCAAAGCAGATTTTCAGGAAAATGGCTAAATGTTTTGAAAAAATAATGGATTTACATCCCCCAATGAATCCTGTGTTTAACTAATAAAACAAATTTTCATTACAAAATTTAATTTAATGAATTCATGTGAAGGAAGTGGGTAACAGATGTATAAAAATATTTTACCAATATTTTCTAAAAGTGATTAAAAAATAATTTCATTTCTGGTAAGTCTTGAAAGTTTTATTAAAATCTGACAATTTGATTTTTGCAATAATTTCCAAATTAACTTTTTTTTTTTTTTTTTTTTCCCCGCCCCCTGGTGAAAAACAGTGAGTTATGTAATATTGAATTGTCCATTATAAACTTTTGTAATGATTTGGTTACCCGTTAATGAAAATCAAAACAAAATTTTTTATGTGTTAGAAGGATTAAAAAAAAAAAATGAAAATACGCTGATCTTTCCTCTTAATAATAGCAAACATTTGATGGCCTTTTTTCTTCATACTATTTTTTTCCAGTGATTTATTTGAGGCATTTTAATTAAATTTACTGGTCCCACTAAGCAAAATAGTCTATAGTATATTTTTCAAAACATGGATTATATTGATTGGAATCAATTCATTTGGTTTGGGGGTAGTGTTGGCTAAAAACAGCTGGTTAGCATTCAGGTGCAAAAATTATTTTAAGATTTTATAAAGAAAATATTTAAAAGATTTTTTCTGAATAAGTCCTGTAAGAGTAATTAAAATCTGACAATTATTTCAGTTTTACAAGAAGGATGTGCTAAAAAAACAGTCATTGATACACTGCTAGCACACAAAAAATGAAAATTAACCAATATTTTGAACATGTTAAAAAAAAATGTTGGTCTTTTCTCTTAAACAGAGAAAAAATATGGGGCTACCTATCTAGTTGTAACTATTGAAAAATAAACATGTCTTTCCTAAAAACAAAATCCTAAAACAAAAAAGTCATAAAATTTAAAAATGCTGATATCAATTATAAATAACAGCTAAGTGAGGCCAATAACTTTGTAAAATTCAGAGAAAAATATCTTCATGTTAGTGGCCAAGTCTATTTAAGTGGTGCAACATTTCAAAATTTCTTTCAGGGGAATTTTATAACAGACACTGCAACCAAAA
>JBBBDQ010000197.1:0-30000 GCA_037127315.1 Ascarosepion bandense | reverse complement strand
ATTCATTGATGGCACAAATCAAATGATGGTTACATTTCCTTCAATTCTCAATACATTTATGAATTATTTTTCAGTCATAAATATGATCTTTAGAAACAAGTAGTAATTTGTGATTTTCATTTAACATGTGACAAAATGTGAGATGGCTTTCATTTTTAACCTAGAGAAGAGATAATCAATAATTTATTTTCATATTTAATTTTTTTAAAACTTTGTTTACTCTGAATTGGTTTTGCAAATTGTTATGAACAATGGCTAATATGTTGTAATTCTACAGGCTGATGGAATAGTCAACGTCTACACTTCTTGGGCTACTTTAAAGTAGTTGTTGATAATTAGTAACACTGATTAGGGGTAAAGGAAATAATAAATGATATTTTGACTATTTGGGCATTGTATATTTTATTTGATCAATTCAGAAATATAACTTATAAAATAGATATACATAAACAATAACCAGTATTTTCTCAGTCTTAAAAATATTTACCTGAATAAATCTGTAAATAGTAATATATAATACAAAGATTAATGAAATATGAACTAAAAATTATTTTTAGAAAAATGTATGATTTTCTAGCAGTAAGCAATAATACTTATTCAAACAAGACATTGTGACGATTTTTGTTTTAACTTGTAGGGCTTAATTGTTATATTATAAAAGTAGTTCAAATTGCTAAGAAACAGGAAAATTTTGTTATAAACCAAAAGAAGTACTGAACTGTTATATAATATCGGCCATCCTATATGGCAGCGAATGCTGGACAATCTCTCTCACAGGAATCTGTTGAGATTGCACATATAATCAGCTCATGGCAATGACAAAATTCTGTGGAAAATAGAAACTAAAAGACGCTTATACTTAGAGAGTTGAAATTCCAATGGCATATAATGAGGAAAGAAGACTTGAAGAATTTGATACTCACAGAGCCTACTGAAGACAAGGGAGACAGATGAAAGCAATGAATAACCTACCTGAGTAGGTTATTCATTAATTCAATAATTGGCAAAACAGACTGGGAATGATGGTGAAAAGACAAATCTTACTAAAAGCTACAACAAAATAGGAAGTTGTTAGTCATGATCATGCATGTCCTGAAAGAACACGGCATATAGAAGTTGTCTAAGGTGTAGCTGGCTGAGTTGCAAGGTCATTTTTAAATAGATTTTCTAAATGACAGTTCTGAATCACAAATAAGTTGTTATAATGAAATTAAAACCTTTTAATTGTCGTAACCAAAGATCAGATAAGACTGGTTACTAAGGTTTTTATTTTATTTTTTTTTATTTTGTAAAGTAAAACAAAATGAAAAGGAGGAACACTAGAAGAAAGAGATTGAAGACATGTAGAGATAAGTTATTTTAATGGTCCTTCATGCCTAAAGAAATGCACTGAAGAACTTTGTAAATAAAAGTAATCTGATTTCTCTGAAGAGGATCAACAACCAAATATTGATGTTTAAATATAGATTTGTTTCATTCTTCAGATTTTGAACAAGTCTCTAATGCAACAATCACTCAGAAGATCAAAGAAGACAGAAATAGTTTGTCCATTCAGAGAAAGGAAAATAATTAAATCACTCAACAAGGTTTATAGTTGCTTCTCCCATAAAAGCAATTTTGTAAAAGATTTGTTAACCATTTGGACGTGACTGATTACTGATCTTTATTTTGAAATAAACAATTGTAGCAATGAATTGTCTTCAGGCATCTCGATCATGAAAGTTACTTTTGCTTAGTTTTGAGGCAGTCTTTTCATAATTCAACAGTTTTAAGAAAGAATTCAGACATTACCTTAATTTAGTTTCTATGAAAATTATTTTGTAACTCCTGGCTGAGAAGCTGAAAAGTTTGAAATAAACCCAACCAGGAAGTAATTTCACAAAAATCTTTGTTGTGGTTTGAATCAAATAAAGTCAAAGCAAAGGAACATTCCTTCAATCCTATAAACTGACATTAAAGTAATTGTTGATTTGAAACTTAAGTAAATTCAATCCACTCAGTATTAATTCCTGAATGTTAACAATTATGCTTTCAATTAATAGATTAGAAATATTTGTATAACAAAGACAAATGGTAGACTTATAAATATATAAGGTAAGTCTACCATTTGTCCTTACTTTGGGTATTGCTGCGACATCTGGTCTGCTGTTCCTACTATATTTTTATGGATTCTTGATAAAAGCCAAAGAATCTGCAGTTATTGATCCTGACCTGGCATCTTGGCTTCAGTTACTTTCTTAATGCCATAATGTAGCATCTCTGTGCCTTTTCTATAAATACTTTCATGGTAATTGTTCTGATGAAATTTCCTCTATGGTACTGAGGCTTTAAGTACTACATTGGCAGCAAAGTGTCATCATAACTTTTATGCTAACAGTTACTTATATCGCACTTCCTTCTTGCTTGTGGAACTCTCTTCTGGCTTCTTGCTTTCCAGTCAACTTTGATTTTCAAAAATTTAAATGCAATATTAATTGTTATCTTCTGTCTTAATTCTTGATTTTTATTTTTTATTTTTATTGTTCTTTCTCTTTAGTAGTGTTTTTATCTTGTATTCTTTATCACTCAGTAGTCCCTTGCAGCTTAGTGGCTTTCTTGCCTTGCTTAGAATGAAATGATAGTAACAAAAACAAAACAGCAGCAATGGAATGAAGTGAAGGAACATAACCAAAAACTATAAAACCTTACTGATATATGAATATTAGATTTCAGTTACTACTTTGAGGTTGAATATTAAAAGGTTTAAATTAGTTTCAGTTTTCCATCGAGATGTAATCTTTGAAACTGTTGGTTAGAATATAATTTATAAATGATGAAGTTACTCTGTGTGTGTGTGTGTGTGTGTGTGTATATATATATATAGTGAGATGGCTAAATTGTTGTCTAAATCATGCAAAAATGAAAATAGCACTGATATCTCATTTTAACAAATATTTTCCAAAATTGCACAGAAATATCTTGAAATACTAAAGAGTAAATTTATTCAATAAACTTGCCATTGACTTCAACCACATTCTCCAGGCATTTGTGTTCATATTGGAGCCTCTGGCACAAATGCCAAGCAGTAGAGCATACTGTTTCTAAATTTCTGGCAGAGTGAATTGCATCATGGTGCTAAACTAACCCAACTATACTGTTCATCTGACAAAATCAAAAACAAATGATACACATGTATGAAATTGAAAATATATAATGCCAACAACTTACCCATTGCACAGTCTCTCTCTCTCTATATATATATATATATAAACACACACACACACACACACACACACACACACACACACACACTCTCTCTCTCTCGATATATAAAAAACACACACACACACTCTCTCCCCCCATTATGAGTTTAATTTCATCCTGCCCTGAAGGTTGAACCATCTTTGCTAAGGCTAGAAAAAAAATTGCTTGTCAAAATGACAATATCTTCAAAATGAATTTGATAAAGTTAATTACAGCATTCATTGTAAAACATGGACAGTAATTAGAGGTTGTTTCTGCTTGTATAGTTATGGAGAAAATAATTCTAATTTAAAGGAAAAATTAGTAAAAAAAAAAAATGTGATAGCAATAAAGGAAGTCGATACAGTGTGTGCGTATGTATGTATGTATATATATATATATATATATATATATATATATATATACAGTGTATCAAGGTTGCAGATAATTTTCTAAACATATATTGTTAAATATAACAATGAATGTGTCTTTTTAATCATGAGCCATTCTCTGTGTGTGTGTATGTATGTATATATATATATAATAAAAACAAAATAATTATACAGGGTTTTTTAGTAATTGCTTTGTCTGAGTTTTAAGAAATTAGCTATGGAAAGTGTCTACACCCATTTAATCACTTCTTTTATATTTAATTTTAGTCTAAAGTAGTGAAGATTAGTACAAAAAATTTTATTTTCATCATTAGAAACTGCATTATTTAGTGTTTACAAGATGCAAAGTTTTGTTTTTGTAGTTTCCCATAAGCTTTGATTAAAATGTCTCTTTAAAAACAGTTTACTACATTTCAATTTGTTTTTATTTTCTTTTACTTTTTTAAATAATGTTTCATTTATTTACTTTTATTTATTTATTTTTTTGTCAATTTCAGATGAAGGTGTTTATGTAAACACCAATGGAAAGATCACTAAAAATGTGGTTTTGCAGTGGGGAGAACTACCAACCTCAGTTGGTAAGTAGACTTATTCTATCCCTGTGTATAAAAGTGTATTTTTTAGATTTCGAAATGAAAACTTCTAATCTTAATTAAGCAACGCTGTTTACTAAAATAAAAAATTAATTGCCTCTCTTGCTCTCCTACTTTAGAATCTGATTCTGTTAAATTTTAATTATAGTAGAAATTGGAAAAATAAATTTTGTGTTGTAAGGTCAATGTTTGTAAAATGAAGAATCATTGTTCTTTTGAAATCAGACATCACTATTTGATGAATTTTCTTTTTTTACAACAATAAACTTGTTTCAAGTATCAATGATTTTCTAAATTTGTATGAGTTTTTATCTATTTTAGTCAATTAATTTATAGTTAAATATTAGATACTGAAATGACCCTTTCTTTGAAATACATTTAGTGATTTAAGATCAGTGATTCAATTACATATTTGAACCAATTCTGCTATTTGGCTTCTTATATAAAAACTTTGATTTACAATTTTACAAGGCTTTAACTTTAACTTTAAAAAATGTGTAGGTTGTTAGTCAGAAGCTTCTGACTGAAATGGAACCAAACTTAATGCCAAAATAGAATCTTTTGGAATAAACTCATTGTGGTTGTCTTTTATTTTGAAACACATCTAATAGAAAAATTAAGAAAGATTTTTTTCTGTGACTTTCAAATTTTTATACAAGTTAAGAATGTTCTCTTGGTCTACACTGCTGTTTTTTGAATCCTAAATAAACTAGAAAGACAAAATATTCTTCCTTTTCCCAAATACTAACCTATAATTTGGTTGTTTAGCAAGAGGTGTCTGAAGGTGAATACATGTCAACAAGGACATATTTCTAATTCCACTTCATTTAAAGACCTGTTAAACTTTAAATACCTTTTTTATTTTATTTTTTGCCTACTGCTGTCAAAAAGCAATATACCAAGTTCATAAAAATCCTGATAGATCTGAGAATCTGCATTTGACGTTAACCTTTTTGTTTTTTTTTTCTCTGTTCACATTTTATAAGTGATTTGTGTACTGTCAAGTTAATGCCATTCATTCATCATTAGATGAGAAACTGTTTCCATACAATGTGTTGTTTTGGGTTTTTTAAGCATATCTGATGCATATTCAAGATGTGATAAAAGAATGAAAATGAAACAACTACAGTCTCTGTACACTATCTCAGACAATGCAAATCAGTGTTTTCACAATATATTTGATATTAAGCAACTGTTGGTAAAGTTTTTAAGATATATTTATATAAGCAATATATATTGAGTTTCAGCTTAAATCTTCATTAAAAAACATTTATAGCAGTTTTGCTAATGTCAAATTTTGTGAAATAATAAAAATTTAGACATAAAAAGAAATGTTTTATAAAAACAATATCCCAGTGATCTAAATAAAATATTTTCCATATTAATATGCGCTTCTTGACATTCTATAGCCTACATCAATTGATCATTAATTTTGTTAACTTTCTATTATCTCAATTTTAACATGCAGCAGTTCTTATTGCTTCCCAGTGATCTTTGCTTCAATATTGTTTTTCATTTCATATATATATATATATATATGTGTGTGTGTAAAAATATACTCAGTTATAATCTGAGATTAAGGACAAAATGGTTAAATAAAATAAAGACAAGAGGAAAAACTGTATTTTAAATAGCCTACGCGTTTCATCCTGTGTTGGACTTTTTCAAGGCAAAAAGACGAAATGAGCTTTATTCTAAATTACGTATCTATAAACAAACAGTGTTAGTAACCACAAAGATGCTCACAAATCATTTCAAAAGATCAACAGAATATTTTAGTTTTTAGAATTTCTTCATGTGTAGTGTAAAGTCACGAGATATTAAAATGAATGGAATTTGACTGTTTTCTTTGAAAACTGTTTATTTTGTGTGTAAGTCTGTTTTAGAATTTCTTCATGCGTAGCGTAAAGTCACAAGGTGTTAAAATGAAGGGAATTCAACCGTTTTCTTTGAAATTTTCAAACAGACTAACATTCATAATAAAAATTTCAAAGAAAACAGTTGAATTCCCTTCATTTTAACATCTCATAACTTTACGCTATACATGAAGAAATTCTAAAACAGACTTACACACAAAATAAACAGTTTTCAAAGAAAAC
This sequence comes from Ascarosepion bandense, assembly GCA_037127315.1. Taxonomy (NCBI): domain Eukaryota; kingdom Metazoa; phylum Mollusca; class Cephalopoda; order Sepiida; family Sepiidae; genus Ascarosepion; species Ascarosepion bandense. The sequence continues at coordinate 23,694 of JBBBDQ010000197.1, read as the reverse complement.
AGTCAAATTCCCTTCATTTTAATATCTCGTGACTTTACACTACACATGAAGAAATTCTAAAAACTAAAATATTCTGTTGATCTTTTGAAATGATTTGTGAGCGTCTTTGTGATTACTAACACTGTTTGTTTATAGATACGTAATTTAGAATAAAGCTCATTTCGTCTTTTTGCCTTGAAAAAGTCCATCGCAGGACGAAACTTTCCTCTTGTCTTTATTTTATTTAACCATTTATATATATATATATATATATATATATTGTAATGGGGTATTAAGTTTTCTATTGAATTAATATCTGAAGAAATTGGAAGCTATTCTATTAAGTTGATATCTTTGAACTCTTTTGGGCAAAGTGGGTAATAGATTTATTTTTTTATTTAGAATTTGAAGAAATTGTGGTCTTTATATCCTCATTAACTTTGAAGGTATTTATAATACTAATCTGAAACATTATTCAAACTCCTTTCTTTGTCTTCTAAGTTGTGTTGGTTATTTCCATGAAGGACTCAAACCTGTAGCCCTTTCATCTGCCACACATCATTAAAAATTGTTAAGAAACAAGTTTTTCATGTACTACTTCACCCAACATTTCTCTTTTTGGTGTTTTTTTTTTTTTTAAAGTAGCATTTTGACTGCTTTCATTTCTTTAAACATTGTCTCACAACATTTTTAACACCCAGTTATTCTTCACTTTTCTTATCCTAATATTTCTCAAAACTTTTATGCAACATTCATGTTTTCATTGTTTTTTTGTTTTTTTTTGTTGGGGGGGGGGATTGTTGTGTTTGTTTGTTTTATTGGGTTTTTTTTTTTTATGATTTCTCCTCAGTGTTGTGTTCCCATCACTCAATAACTTTACATGTTATTTATGGTTTGAGGTTATATCTTTATGGCAATTTTTATTTATTTGAAAGTTAAAAAAAATAACTATATGGAGTGCAATGGATGAATTGTCATCTAAATTATCAGTGTTATTTTCATTTCTACATATCTTATTTTAACAGATATATTTACCAAAATATATCTTGAAATACTAAAGAGTAAATTTTTTCAATAAAGTTGTCATTGCCTTCAACCACAGCCTTCAGACAACTTAGAAATCTTCTACAACTCTTCTGAAAGGTCTCCTTGTTTAAGTTGGTGAATGTTGCCATAATCCTTGCTTTTAGTTTATCTTTGGCGTTATAAAGAATTTTGTTGGTTTCTCACTTAACTGCACCCCATACATAATCAAGGAGTTTACAGTCTGGATAGTTAGGTGGTCCTATGTAAGGGGTTGATATGGTCACATATATTGTCTGACAGCCATAACTGGGTTCTTCTGTTTGTGTGGCAAGATGAAGTCCTGTTACCAGACATAACACATCACTCAATAAATCCCAGGCCTAACGAATAGAACAACTTTTAGGCAAAATTCAACATTTTTGTAAAACAATTTTTTCTTTGGCCTTTTTCATTGGCTTCAAAATACACCTCAGTTTCTGATATCACTTTCTTCGTTAGAGCCAAATCTCTTTCTCTGAAGCATTTTTTTTTTTTTTTTGAGGTCAGCCACTGGGGGCCGGATTTGGATAATACTGTAGATGCAGAAAGAATTCGAAGTGCAATTCATGTAGTTTTGCCATTGTTGCAATCGACTTGTGACACTGTGCGTTGTCTTGGTGAAAGATCACTTTCTTCTTCATTTGTGGCCACTTTTTGGTGATTTCTTCCTTCAAATGCACCAATAATGCTATATAATATTTGCTATTGATGGTTCTTCTTTTCTCAATGTAATCAATGAACAAAATACCTTGCACATCCCAAAATATGGACGCCAAAATCTTGCCTGCTGATGTTTGTGTCTTTGGACGCGTTGTTTTTGAGCAACTGTGAGCAAACACAACATCCACTTTGAACACAGCTTTCTTATTGACAAATGTTCATGCAAAATGGTGAATACACTGCCTTCTGTTATGTTCAACTCCTCTGCTATCTCACGCAACTTCAATTTACAATCGGCTAAAACGTTTGTGGATTTTTTTGGCATTTTCCAGGACAACTGCTGATTTTGGGTGATCTGAGCATTCAGCAGCATTTTGTCTGTACAACCGTATTTAAAGTCAGCGTACCACCTCTTAACTGTTGTTTCCAACAGAGCAGTCTGATTAATACTTATCAAGATATTGCTTTGCTTGAACATTATTTTGTTCCCCATAAGAAAGCAATGCTTTATCAACATGAAATTCAGATTTTTCCATTGTTTTGAAAATTTTTAACAGTAGCTTCACTTAAATTGGGCTCAAATTTTGTTACATGCCATTTGATGGTTAATATTTCATAAAAATCACACGTTTTTTTTTTTTATTAGTGGCACCATCTATATGTCAGGCCTGGGACTTATTGAGTAATGTGTTAGTCTTCAAGCAACCACTCTCAAGTTTCGGGGCAGCATTACCTCCTCAAGGCACTTGATGTAAGCCTCCATGTTAAGTTTGAAGCCCTGTGGGAAGATTAGTGATCACTCCAAACACCATGATGTTAACTGAATATAACATCCAGCATTTTTTGAATCCTCTGCACTGTCCTCAGATTGACACCCAAACACTATGAAATGTTCATATTGAAGCTTCCAGCATGTAGTACAGCATGCTGTTTTCCAAATTTATGGTAAAGTGAATTGGGTCATGGTGATCTTTGTCACAGCTGGTGCACAACTGACACTACTATTCTGTGCAGTTGACAAAATAAAAAAACGTGCATGCATGAAGTTTTCCAATCGCATCCTCTGTGTGTGTGCATAAATTTTCATACCATCAATTAAGTTTAAAATATTTTTAATAGAAACAAATCAACTGAAATTAAGATGTTTATTATATAAACAAGTAAGCTCGTGCCATAAAAAATGTCAGCAAAATATTTATATTAGTGTACCTTATATTGAGTATCTTAGATTAAGACACCCCCCCCTCCCAAGCATGACAGGAGGGAAATATATACATGCACACAAGGGTCTTTATTATAAGAGAGATTATATATATATATATATTCTTCACTACTTGATGACATAAGTATTGCAAAAAAAATAAGGCACTGTTAAAGTGGGAACTCTCGCTAAGAGCTTTTATAACTGTTAGTAAAGTGAATGAAGTGAGATGCCTTGAAAAACATTGTAAATCTGACTGAATGTAATTTCTTCATGACAATTTAATTTAAAAATGAATTTATTAAAGAAATTCATAGGATTCACAAATAGCTGATTTCAGCTAAAGGATTGTCATGTAAATTCTTTGTTGCATTTCCAGTTTTGCCTCAACAGATCTGCATCAGCTGTTGATGGCATTTCAGGGATAAAGTGAGTCACAAAATAAATTAACCATTTTAATGAAATGCCAATATGATTATCATCTATATTCATTTATGTTTGAATTATTACTAAATCTTGGACAAATTCTCATTCCTTCCCATGTCATTTTTATTTTTTTTTATTTTTTTTTTAGTTCACTTGTAATAAATCTTGTTTTATTCATAGGATTTTGAACAAATCTTTAGAAGAGAAATAAGAAATAAATCAATCAAAATTTAACTTTACAACTTTCCATCTTAAGTCAAGGACTTGATAGTTTGAACATTTCAGAAGCAAATATTGGAAAGGTTTCCATCTGGTTGCCAAGGGCATACCAAATAAGTAAATCCTAAGATTATATGAATAGTTCTTGTTTTGTTTATTTGGAGGTTCAAAAAATGCTAGTTTCATTTGATCTCTGTCAATCAAGAATATTGTTGCTATGAAAATTAGATTTAATTTTTAGTTTTAACTTGGTATTTTAAAGGAAAAATTTCATTGAGAAAAAATATTGTCCAATTCTAAATTCAATATGTGAATGTAATGATTGGTTTATTGCACATGTCAGTAATATTGCTGCAATAACATGAATAATATAGAAAAAATGGCTTATATTCAAAGATCATGCAGTCAATAATAATGATTGTGTTGAATTTTTCTGTGATATTGCTCAATATATATTTTTTGTCGATAATACTCCATGAAGATTGCTTTGCTCACTTCCCATTTGAAGATCCTTTGCAGTCAGTCATAAAATATCAGTTATGTTCAAAGTGAACATATCTTCTCTGTCTCTCTCTCAACCTATTCAGTTTAAATTAGTTTCTCATTCATCTGAATTGACATTTCTGAAATATTTGAGATTTCATGTTAACTACTTCAAAGTCTGGAACGAATACAATATGGTCCTTGAATATATGCAAAGACAAGTGGAATTGTGTTTAGTGGACATTTATTTGCTATGAAAGATCTCCTAATTGGATTCAAGATGTGAACTTGCTCAATCAATGTTCATGAAGCATTTGTGATTGTTACTAAATTCTAAGAATTCCAATTGAAAGATTCACCCAAGAATATTCCGAACTTGGAGAAGTTTATTAAAATGTGTGCTACAAATAGGTATGTTACCAGTTTAAGGATGGTCATGCAGCTACAATGTTAGACATACTGTATATGTGTATAGAAGTACGTACATTTGCCAATGTACTTAGAAGCAAAATCTAGATTTGATAAAGGTTGACTGTGATTAACTCCATCCCACAAGCCTCTTCTGGTGAGGGATGGGTCCATTGGTGAGCTACAATCCACTTATTGATTTTTCACATCTGCATTGGCACCTACCACCACCACAACTGATGTTACCATAACCCCCACATCTCTCTCTTCTCAAAACAGACACATTTAATACAGTGTTACTACAGCATTCAGAAAAGCACAGTTCTTGTCATCTTGAGAATTAAACTTCATGGAAGGTGCTCTGGATAATTTTTTTAAAACTAGTTTTTTATACATATAAGCATTTTTTAAGTTTAATGTTATGAACATTTGAAATTCACTTTTTGTTTGGTTTTGCTCATAGTTACATTTGTATGCTTGTAAAATCTGATATACACAAAATGATATATCTGCTTATCAATTACTTCCCTCACACACACATACTTTTGTTTTGTTTTTTAACACAATATCTCACTCTTTAAAAATTAGATGTTTGCTCTTGATTGGAAATCCTACCGAACTTTATCTTGACTCATTGAACATAAGTTATAAAATCTGACATACGCAAAATCTCTGCTTATTAACTTATTATAAATAAGCTACAATAACTTAAAAGTTTTTGGCAGGTGCATTGAATACTGTTGCCATATCTGATTGGGTGCTCCTGCTATTCATCTCGGGAGTTCTTAACAAAATCCAAAGGAGGATCTGCAATGCAATCGATCCTGATATAGCAGTTTGACTTCAGTTACTTTCTAAAAGATGTGATGTGGCTTCTCTGTCTTTTCTGCAAATATTATCACAGCTTCTTCTTTGATGAGCTTCTTTTCCTGGTACCCCAGCCGCATAAATTTACCCATGTTACTAGATTGACAACTAGGTCCTACCCTTTTACCATCAAAAAGTAGTTTTGCACTTCCTGCCTGTAGAACTCCCTTTCATATACTTACTTCACTGATAGCTACAATCCCCAAAAGTTTAAGTGCAATGTCAATTGCCATTTTCTATCTTGATACCCAAACTTGTTCCTTTTTTTTTTTTTCCTTTTCTCTCACTATAACCCATTGTGCACCAATGGTGGTACTGCCTTGATTGGGGTGAAACAATTATAAAATGTGAACTTGAAGAATATTGGGTGGGGTAGTTTCTTTCTGTTGCTTTCTTTTTTTACCCTTTTTGACTATTAAGAGAACTTATATATAAAAATCATCTCACTCTCAAGCAAGGCAGAATTGCCACTGGTGCACAGAGGGTTACATAATAGGAGAATGAAGAGAGAGAGAGAGAGGGGGGGGAACAGGTCATAGTAGGTGTTGGTGAATGGATAAGAGAAGGATGGGGTACATTGGTGTAAAATGAGCTGCATGAGAAAGTGTAAAGTGAGAAAAAGGATGGGAGATAGATGACAGTTGACGTTGCATTTAAACTTTTGAAGATTGTAGCTATCAGTGAAACAAGAATATGGGAGTTCCACAGGCAGAAAGTGTGAGAACAGAAGCTGATAGAGTAGAAGTTGTGGTTACAATTGATTATTTTCATAGTAAAAGGGTGGGACTTTATCAGTCTAGCAGCTTGAGTAAATTTGCATTGTGGAGAGGGGGCACCCAGGAGCTAATATAAGCTGTGAATGTATTTGTAGAATAGACAGAGGGAAGCCACATCTTGTCAGTGAGGGAGACTGGATTTGGGTCACCAGGTCAGGATCTGCTACATTGTCAAGAATCCCACACTGAACAGTAGGAGTGCCTGACCAGATATGACAGCAGTATTCACTGCATGGGCTGATGGTAGATTTGTAAATGTTGATGATGGATTCAGAAGAGAAAAACTTCCTGGACCGACATGGACCCGACTTTCTTAGCAGTAGATTTATCTATAAATTCAATGTAGTCATTCCACTTAAGATCAGCTGAGAGAGGCGTAGTGTATTGCTCTCAGTAAGTCTATCGTGATCTGTGCTGATGGCAGGTAGTAAAGATTGTCTATGGTGGTTAAAGGATAGCAGCTTTGTTTTGGAAGCATTAAAGTTTACAAGCCATTTCTTACCCCAGTCTACCACTGATTGGAGGTCTTCTTCGAAAGCAACAGCAAGGTTTGTTTTGTCTGCATTAGCAGATTTCTTAGCAAGGCAGGAGTAAATGGTGGTGTTGTCAGTGTAGATACATCAGGGAGACCATTGATAAAAAGGTGTAGGGCCTAGGATAGAGACTTGCGGAACACCTTTATTTGTATGATAGGATCTGGAAGTATGCCCATTCAATATGGCCTTCATTACACGATTCGATAAGAATGAGTTGATTAAGTCTAACAAGCGTCCAGATACACCATAGCCCTGTAGCTTGCGCAGAATGCCAGTGCGTCAGACCTTGTCAGATGCTTTGGAGATATCCAGGACAACAACTCCAGTTTTGCAAGTATATGTACTCAGTGATGGCATATCACCAGTAGACCTAGCAAAGTGGAAGCCATACTGTCTGTCAGAGAACAGGCAGTGGGCTATGAGATGTTGGACAACTTCAGCATTGATAATGGCCTTGAACACTTTGCCAAAAATCATTGGGAGGCTGATAGGATAATAATTGGAGGGGTCTGAGGGCTCTCCCGAGTTCTTTAAAACAGGAACCACAGATGAGAACTTCCAGCAGGCAGGAAAGCAAGAAGTAGAGACAGTAGTTGTAGAGCTTGGAGCACATTTCTTTAAGATGATGACTGGGATTCACTCACCTTTGCTCACCTAATGGGGATCGGGATCAAGTTTTTAAATTATTTTAGAGACCAGCGAAGGTATAATGTAAACGTTGCTCAGTTGAGCCTCATTTCTATAGGATATTCCAGACAAATTGAGGAGTTGGAGGAGAATCTGTGAGCAAAGCACTCAGCCTTGTCTGCTGTAGCTGTGAGGACCTCAAATTTATTTATTAAAGGAGGAATGGAAGGTTTGTTGCTGTTTAGCACTTTTGCAGATCCTCCAGTTGTCTTTGGAGCCAAACTTGTGTGCTGCTATACACTGCTTCATTCTGTCAACAAACAGCTTAGCGTCATTGAGGATCCTCTTACACTCATTGTGAACAGAAGCAAATGGCTGCCAATTATGGTCAAAGCTGGAAGTAGTGATTTCTGTTGGCTGTGACGGCCAAACAGGCAGGGGAGAACCAGAGGGAGGGCAAATGGCGTTTAAGGTGTAACTTTTTGGCTGGGATGAAAGCATCGATGCCAGGAGGAGAGTTCAGAAGCAACAGGGAGACTAAACACTTTCATCTAAGGGATGTCACACAGAAAATCTTGTGCTTCCCACTCTGCTCTTTGATAGCAGTAAGAGATTTTGCTGGTCAGAGGTTTCTGTGGAGAGTGATACTAACAGAAACCACAGCGTGATCAGAATTGCCAAGAGAATCAGGAATAGAAGTGAAGAGATCTAACAGAGAGGCTTGTCCTTCACACATAGTGGGGAAATGTGTGGGGAAGTCCACCACTTGCATGAAAGACTGGGTGATTGCAAAGTTCAGGGTATGGATTCCAGCAAGATCAGTAAGTGTTTTCTAGCCAATTGGCTTGATGGGCATTGAAGTTACTGAACACAAATATGTTGGCATATGGGTGCAATGCAATGGCCTTATCTATATTATCAGATATACTGTCCAGCAAGGAACAGTTAGGAGAGGAATGGGAGCAATAGAGAAAGAAAATATATATAATTGAGTTTAGTAAAAATGGAGTCACATGTATGGTCAGGAGATTCAAGAGAAACCTCCCTAGCCACAGGGAGATGTTTGTTGACATAGACTCTCAGGTCATGCATATGGATGATGGAGTCCTCAGAGGAGGAGATTGAGGGGTTCAGGTTAGTTTCACAGAGAGACAGGATGTTTGGGGACTTTTCGTGGAGGAAAGATTTCACACTGCAAAAGTTGGTATGAATATCACAGATGTTGGTGAAGTAAATGTTGAGAGGTTTATTGTTTTTGATAAGGAGAGGCCTCGAGTAGTGGTAGAAGATGGTCATCAACTATGACATGCGTAGGAAGGGAACTGGCGCAGACTGCAACATAGTGTGGCATCAGGGTTGCCCACCAGAGGAACTTGCAGAGACATCTAGCCATGTATGTCATGGCACTACTAGAAACAATATTATGCAACTGTTGATCAGAGCAGCCACTTAGAATTCTATGCAAGAGTTAGGGCTCCTAACTATCAGTGAGAAGCAGATGAATGAAATTATACAGAAATTTACATGAAATTGGCATTAACCGATATATTTACTTAAATTTATTTGTTAGAACATTATTTTTAATGGATACTTGTATTTGAGTGTATCGTCTTTTTTTTTTTTATAATTAAACAGTACATTTGAAATATCCAATGGCCTAAATGTTCAAGAAGTCTTGTTTGTAAAATATCTATCTTTTGACAGAATTCAAACTTGCATGCTCTCATATACTGGGGAGATGCTGTCATTAGATCTGACATGTCTTACCCCTTGACCACAGCTATCCAAACAAGATTTCTCAAACATTTAAGCCAGTAGTTATTTAAAATCTACTGTTTAATTATAGAGAAAAAAAACCAAAAAAACTATCTACTCAAATACAAGTATTCATTAAAAATAATGTTCAAGCAAATATATATATATATATATATATATATATATATATATATATATGTGTGTGTGTGTGAAATGAAACCATTTTTAAATTACTTGTAAGGTTATGTATATCACATTACTATTTATTAATAACTACCCACCTCTCTTTCACACACACTTTTATAGAATAGATTGGATCTTTTGACAACACAGCCATCAATTTATTATTCTAACCCCCTTAACTATTTTCCAAGATATTAAAAGTAGAGGCTTTTGTTGTGAAATGTTACAAATCAGAATGTTTTTTAAATATTTTGTGAATATTGCATGTGTATAAAATATCTTATCTGATACAGACAAATTATTGATTTAATGAAGATTCAGGTTTTTTGGGGGGTTTTTTTTGTTAATGTAAAAAAAAAATTTTTTTTAAAGTTGCAAAATTGTATTAAATACATTATGACTGGTTGTGTCTTATGAAAATCAGCAATTTGTGTTTACCATATACATACATATATATATATATATATAAAGATGAAAGCATTGTATGTTTTTGCTACTTTATTGAAAGACGTGCATAGCAAAGTTGAATTTCATTTGCAAGTCTAAATTTCCTACAAGAATGTACATTTCTTTGGCAACTGTTTATAAGAAACAATAGAAAGATAATCTTGTTCAAAATAATGTTATTCTCGTGGAAAAGCATAGAAATACTCAATATTGCATAACCAATGTCATGTTGAAATGCCACAATCATTTTAATAAACTGTTTAGAATTTCAAAGTAACTGAACAAATTTTGATTTGGATAAAAGATTGCAGTGATAGAAATTAATTTGAAAAATTTTTTTTTAGTTTTTTTTTTTTTTTTTTTTTTTTATAATACTTCAATTAACATTAGCTTTGTTTGATATTTCTATTTGTAAACCTATTTATTTGGTGAAAAAATATTTATTTCTTTTAGTAGAAGAAAGCTAATACTTTAGTTTTGACATTAGAATGCCATACTGATCATTTAAAATTATGCAAAATAAGTTGACGTAATATGCAAATATATCTTTGTCCTACTGCACTATAATGCCAAAAGTAGAAGCTTGGTCTTATTTTTGAAATAGCATGGCTCTCGACAGCTTCCTCCTTTATCATGAATTGCTATAATTGTTCTTAGAAAAGAGTAGTTTCTCATTGCATCCTCTAGTTTTATATTCAGATTTTACTTTCTTCTAGACTACACTCTCACTATCCTTGTTAGGATAACCAGTCTGCCATATTGACCGGTGGTGGTCTGGATTCTTGCTTTGCCAAAGGGTTTTATGCAAAGTGAATGCAAAAGTCATAGCAAGACTTGAAACAACTAGTTGATTTCATTTTCTGCACATTCACCTTATCAATTACACATGACATGATTCATATCAGTTTCCTCTTAAGACACAGGAAAAATATATTATGCCTCTTCTTTTCTACAAGAAAATTTCTCTCTCTCTCTCACTGTTATATATATCTATATCAAATAAAGATCTGAATCTGACAATGATTGGGTAAAGAACAAATAGAAAACTTTGTATTTTAAAAATTTGTTCTTTATCATATATATATATATATATATATATATATGAGAGCAAGCAATATCAAAAATAGTATTAGTATGAAGCCAAAAATGCCGATAGTGAGATACTGAGAAAAAGACATTTTAGGTAAGCAGTTTTTGCAATAAAGTACTTAATGTCAAAGATAGATCATTAATAGAATTAATGTGAGTAAAAATGTTACTTAGCTGATTGATGTTTTTCAGCATTCCAACTCCAGAGTTTCATAAGTGAACATGTCTGTTCACACTAATTTTAATATTTTTATATATATATATATATATATATATATATAATTTGCACATTAACACATATCCTCGTGTGTGTGTAGGTGTGATTATTTCACCCCCCCCCCACCACCACTTTACAGTCACTTATTAGCTTTTTCTTTCCCCCTCTTTTGTTTCCTTCTTTTCCAGGTAAATTATGTTTGTGATAAATACTTACATATTTACCCACGTGTGTGGGTATATACCTTTTCACTAGACTATTTCATGGTATTATAAGTATTACTTGTAGAAGGTTAGATTTATAATTAAATTTTTATTTAATATTGTTTGAATTTATGTGCATATGATTGTATTTGCATATTCATGTATATACACGGGAACATTTACACTTATGCCTGTATTTTGTTATAAATAAACTAGTGCTTAAATGATGGCTATTTTAGTTGAGTTTATAGAATGTTTTCTTTGTGTGTGTGTATTTATTTGCTTATGTTGCTTATGTTATTTATGTAATGTTTTGTTTTTATTTAATGATTAGTAGTATTTGTTTTTGTCTTATAGGTAATAATTATGGGGTGGGGGTAGGTTTGTTCACGTGTAGATGTATTTTTAAATAGTTTAAGTTATTTAACTCTAACACAGTCTTTAATTTTTTAGGCACATACACAGTAAAATCTTTGTTCTTGCATACCTCTCTCTCTGTATGTATATATATATATATATATATATTTATTTATTTATTTTCAGCCTATATCAGCACAGGTCAGATCATGGGCTGGGGCAACAAAGCAATAGAGATTCGGGCTGCTGAAACTGGCCATCTTAATGGGGTCTTCATGCACAAAAAAGCACAGAAACTTAAATTCTTATGTGAACGAAACGATAAGGTAACTGTGGTCATTTGCATTCCTCATTTATTTCATGTGTTTTTTTTCCTGTACTGTCTTTTACCTATGGCAGGTGCAAGCAGGAACACAGCTTCATGAGCAAATTTACAAAACAGGCAGTAAAAAACTGACTTACTGTGTACAAGAAAAGATGTGAAAATAAAAGAAAATTATTATACAAGCTGTGTAGATGTTGTGAAGAGAAATAATGCTCTGATATAATTTTGAAAAAGAATATGTAATTATTTTGTTTAACTCGTCAAACTCATTAATATTAGAAAAAATATGACTTGATTAGAACAAAAGTTATTTTTTTAATTCTTGTTAACAATGTATTATCTTAAATTGACACTTTTCTCTGTAAAAGGTTATAATCTCAATATTTGTAAGATGATTATTTTTATTACAAATAATCATTCTCTGACTTGACATAGGCAAGTTTGTTTATCTGTCATCAGCAAAACCAGAATTAACTCTTGTGTAACTACTTGCTTCCTCTTCAATATTCAATTACATATTGCTCTTTTTATTTAAAAAAAAGTTCAAACTCATTTTGATACAATGTTTAAATTTTCTCTAGTATATTCAATATTTATCTTGTACAAAGTCAAGAAATTGAATGGTATATGAAATGAAAGCAAAAATACTTTAACAGTATGTAAGAAATAGAAAGTGAATATATAAATGAAAATACAATCTTTTCTTTTAAGTTGACAAATTTTTCTGTATGCTATTGAAAATAATTAACCAATTCTATTTGGTTATTATCCAATATGTTTGCTTTTATATTTTTTATTAAAGATGTGAAAATATCTCCATTTTTATCAAGTAAATTAATATTATATCCAAGTATGCCTGTTTACTTTGGCAGCAAGCCAAAGCCCTATTGCAGACACCTGCTCAGGTACATTTGTGTTTGTTCAACATCCACAGATCCCCACCTGTGATTTATACTGCAACTATACTGAGTGGACATTAGTTACAGTTTCTGGGAGAGCGTGTATTATTTTGCATCATCATCAGCCTGAACAAAGCCAGTCTGCTCAAGCCCTTGTGACTTTCTACTAGCACAACCATTGACGTCTCTTAAATGGTTCCATCTGCCCAACTTCACTCACAAGGCTTGGGTCAACTCGCATGGTTTTTCAGGCACTTTCAAAAGGTTCCACATGCTGGGATCACCTCCCCTAGCCCAATAACATAAAAAAAAAAAATTACCTAACTGACGACCATAGTGAGATTTAAACCTAGGCACATGGCCAGAACATTTGCTTTCCAACCATGAGATGAAATAAATTACTGTGTGTGCAAATTAGCCTTCTTTTTTTTTTTAAATTGATTCTGTATCAACTCTTGCATTGGCAGTCAGTTGTCTAATTAATAAGTCAATAGATTTCAAAATTTTAGTTTGTAACTTATATATTTTGTACAATTGGCTTATAAGAGATGATGAAAGAATAACTGGTTCCAAGATATAATGAATGCCTCTGTTTAGCACAGTTCTAGGTCACTCTTGATTAAGGTTTTATATTACTCTTCAAAACTTTAGAAATGAAATCAATAGTTTATTTTGTAATATCTACTTTGACATTACTGATGATATGTTTCTTATTTTGCATTTTCAGGTGTTCTTCTCATCTGTCCGCTCTGGGTCATCTTGCCAAATCTACTTCATGACATTGAACAAGCCAGGCATGACTAACTGGTGAACAGAATAATGAAGTAACCAGCTTATGATACACCTGCTGTTGTGGTGACCAATTGGCCCTGGCATCCACCCTCAAATCTCCCCCACTATTTCTCTCCTCCTCTGTTTACTTTCTAATCTTGAAAATCCACACACAGAAAAAAAGTTTGATCTGCCATCGCCATCACCACCATTGCCACTGCCACTGCTGCCCCTACCCCTCCATCTGTTTTTACAAGCAAAAGAAAAAAATAGTCACAAATAACAAAAACGAATCTTCCTTACAGCAGAGATTAATAAAATAACCATCTTCTGTCTCATTCCTAGTATCTTTGTCTGTCTCTTTCCTACCAATCTCAATGACAGACAACTAAGTGACCTATAATTAAAATTTTAAGCTGGCAAACCCATCCACTAATTTTCTTCTTTTAATATTTATTTACGTTTTATTTTTATTTTTTTTCAAACCTCTTTATTTTGCCTGCCAGTCTATGGTCTTCTGCTTTGTAAAATGACCACCTTATGGCCAGCGTTGGTTGAGGGGGGGGGGTATCATGACTTCACAATTGTGGCTCAGTATTTTATTATTGTTATTGTTATGAACACTGTATATGGTAAGCCTAGAAATATAGTCACCCCATTTTCCTTCTTCTCTTCTGTTTGGAAAGCGAAGAAAGAAACAAAGAGGAAAAGAAAGAGAGAGAGAGAAAGAAATCTGCTGACCCCAGCAGCTGCAAAAGCATCTCCTGCATGGGACCATTCTCAGGATTTCTTTTGAAAAGGACGGGGAAAGAAAAGGAAAGAGCCATATTTATTTTATCTCTTTTTAATTGATATATTTTTGGATTTATTAAGAGGAAATTAATTTTGTCTCTGTACTAGAATGTGTACATTGTGTACCTGACAGACAGGTGCACTTACTAATTACAGATGTCCCTCTGTCACATCCCTTCCTTACTTTTATTTAACTGACATAACATACACACATTTATGTCTATCTCTGCTGTAAATTGAGATTTATCAGTTTGAGTAAACTTGCAAAAGTAATATCTAGACTATTGGCAGGTGATTAACCTCCCTATCTTTTTAATGTTCATTTCTTTTGGAGCCAAATTGTGGATTTAACTTTGCCATACAAATGATTCTCGTACAGACTTTTTTTTTTTTTTGTAGGAAAAGGAGGGAACTGATAGAAACATAACAAGCTTTCACTTGCAACTTCCTTGATATCTGCTTTATCAGTCTTGGCAGTTGTATTTTTTCCTTTGTTTTTGTCAATGCTGCTAGCATACATGCAATAAAATACATTAATTTGTTGAAAAAAAAATGTTAATGCTCTTATTTCACTGATGGTTCAGATGTTTCATAACTTTAGACTGGTGGCTGCTTTTGTTGTTAAATCTACTTTCCTCTCTCTCTCTCTCTCCTTCCCACTCCAGTTTAAACATTTCTCCTTTTCTTTGCATTCTAAAAAAAATTAATCAAGATACTTAAGAGTTTTAACTTAGTGAAAGATAATTCTCTTAATGTCACAGATTTTAAATGACAAATACAGTAAGTTTTATACAAAATCATTTTCTATATTCTTCTTTACAAAAAAGTTTGCCCTTAATGGGTATACAAACCTTGAACTGCTTTTTCAATGTTTCTTAATATTTAACAATTAGGTGTTGCATTTCTGTAAATTGATTAAAAAATAAATAAAATCCTCAAAATTTAACAAAAGAAAATCAGTTCTATGTAAAATATTGGCATACCATAATCAGTGTATTCAAACTAAAAAGTTTTTTTTCTTCTTTACAGTATGAATAAATTCACCCTTTACTAAAAGGAATAAAATTACTCTTCATTATTAAATAGTGGATTTTAGATGATAAATTCATTCCTATATTATGAAATGACTTACATTACCAATTCCTGTTGTGGAAGGATTGCCGGAAATAACATTTCTGGAATGAATATTTGTAAGGCCTCTTCAGCTGTCTTCATCATTAATATTGCTATAAAATATTTTAAGAAAATGATGATTGTATCATTGGAAATAGTTTTTGTACATTTCAGTGTATCATTCAACTTGATTTTAGTCTTATCTGCAAAATAATATGTAATAATAATGTGGGAGAGTGGGGTGGTGGAAGGGAATGACTCTTGCTTTTCAACCAAGAATTTGTTTTAATCTCTACAAAGTTGTGGCATCAGGGAAATTCCTAACTTGATTGAAAGATTCTTCAGCAAAAATAAAACCCATTCTGAAATCTATCTTCCCTTAGCTGATGTGGGCTTTTGTTTTTCTCCATTTTAATTTGATCTGCTTTTTTACTATTTATTATAGACATTGGTATCTCCCCCACCCACTTTAATTGATGTCTACCCAATCTTTCAGCCTTTGCTCCAATTTCAAAAGTAGAAATTGATTATATTTAGTCATATAGCCGTCAGCAAATCTAAGGGAGATAACTCAGTTTCAAAATGGTTAGAGGCTAAACTGAAATTTTCGCTATCAGCTGTTGCAAATTTTTTTAGGCAGAATATGTTTCACCCTCTTTTTGTTTACTATATAATGTGATGTAAATCGTAGTACACTGTATGTATCTTTTTATTGTCGGAGGTGAATGTTTTATAATGCATTATTATCATCATCATCATACCATTTGCAATGGAGATGGGACATGAGTATCTTTAATCAGGGTACATGAAACTTACTTAGCTGCTGGATGACCCTATTCTATTAATTACTTTACCACTTTTTTTTTCTCTCTTCTATTGAATATTTCAAGTTTTTCTTGTAATAGATGCAAACATGAGTTCTCACCCCTACCCCACATGCTGTCAATATTTTCTTTCAGTTTTTCTAGAAGTTGGAAAAGTCACCAGCTGTTTTATTCTTTTAATCAATCATCTTACTTCAAGGGCCTTGATCATTGGTTGATAGCTTGCTGGGAGTTTTACAGAGTTCAGTCTTGTATTGGGTTGGACAGTGTGAGATTTGAGCAGCATGTCTCGATAGATCTGAATTTCAGTGCTTGAGTACAAACCTTTGTTTTCTGTATGAAGGTGCTGCTTTAAAGAATTTCCAGTTTATTTTTTCTTTTTATCTCTCTTCTCTTCCATAGTAGAAATACTATGGTAGTTACTCATTACACTTTCATTCCATTGGATTCTTACCAAGATCTTTTGAAATTGTAACTATAGAATTTCAAGGCTTGGTATTTCATTTAAAAGTAAAAAAAAGTATATAAATAAATATACCCTTTTGCTCAAAAGTTCCTTGCTGCAATTTTAAGTTTGGATTTGAGCTTCTTTTTTTTTATATATATATAATGGTCAGAAGGAGGGGGGAGTCCCATTTGAAAATAGAAAAAAATGACTGCTTGCCTATTTTTGATGAAAATACAAATCGAAATTCATTGTGTAAAGAACTTTGTATATCTCAACAAATACAAAATATATCCAAGCCCTGATAAAACTCATGTTCTTTACTGCTAAAATCAAAAATGGGAGGGAAAATATTCTTTAAATAAAAAACAAACAAAATTTGAAACAGGGCACTGATATAAAAACCTAGAAATCCATTAGAAGTCTCTATTCCCAAATTGTTTTCCCTTGCAGCTCTAACTGTAAACTTTGCCAAATTTATTTAGTATATTTGGCTTGTTTTTATGTTGAAAATATTTGTCCTAAAGCATAAATATATTTTTTGGCAATGTAACTTTTTGTATACATTTTTTTTAATTGCTTACTTTTGTCCTGTTTCTCTGCCCAGCTGCCTCATCCCCCATTGCTCCACTCTAGGTATCTGTTCTCTCCTCACTGTTAATGTTCCCCTGTTTTCAGACATTTTTTTTTCTTCTTCTTTCTCAGTAATTTTCCTAATATTAACTTTGCCATCACTAGTTTCTTTTTGTATATTTATACATAATGTCTTACTGCAGCCAATCCACCAAGAGAGAAAGAAGATTTTTAAAAAAAAAAAAAAAAGGAAAAAAGTATAATTTTGGCAAGTTTTACAAGTAGGTTTGGGTGGGTGGTTGAGTTCGGTCACAAACAGCTTTCTATGGCCAATTGCCCTCAAGGTAGACCCCTTTTCTCTATTCTTTCCCTTCAAACTCTGCCAAGAACAATAGGGTGGGGGAAATAAAGAGACTCCTACGGTCCCACAATTGTTAAATAAATTTAAATAACAATAATAATCATGAGGGTTCAAGATTAATATCAGGAGAAATTTATGATGAAAATGGATATTTTTCTCCACTCAAATGTGAAATCCAAACTTTGTTTTTATTCACTTTGTTTAAAAAATAAAATGTGCTCATTTCTTTAACCATGGTGACATCTACTTACCATCTTTTTAGAAAAGGAGGAAAAGAAACAAAACCTCCATTAAATTGCAATTAAACAAAAAAAAAGTTATTTATTATTATTGCTATAATTATGTTATTTGTAAACTTAAATCATTGCTATAATATTTACAAGGGTGTGAATATAGTTTGTGACGAGAACTTTGTCTTCCCTGGGGTGCCCCAATTCCTCCCCTGTATCCCTCCTCTTCTTATTCCTTGCCCCCACCACCCTTCTCTCATTTCATACACATTTTGTTCTATCAAAACCTGAACAGTAAAAGGAGAAAAAAATTTTAAAAGACATTATCCAAACAAAGAAAATCAGAAAAATTATGAAAAATAATAAAAATAAAATTTAAAAAAAAATGCTGTACGGTCGTGTGAAAATTCTTATTACACCAAATTTCTTCCTGCACCTCACCAAGTGCTGCAATCTCTAAGGTGAATAAAACAAGTGATCTGTACAAATGTGTATTGTTTTGCTGTTGTTTCTTTGCTTAGGGGTGGGGGAACAAATTTGTTTATATATATATATATATATATATATATATATATATATAAGACAGTTCTTCTTTTAGAACTTCATTGGACTGGTCAAACCTAAGAGTGTACAAACTGTCCATGGTGTTTATTGTTCCAAGCCATTTTTAATAATAATGATAACCCCAACATGGAATTACAACTACTCTCATACAGTACAATTTAGTAGATTTTTCTGTGTTTGAGAATAGTAGTAATTCCATGTTGAGGTAATTGCTAATGTGCCTGGGACAATAAACAATATAGACAGTCACATTCAATAAAGTATAGGTGTGTCTGTTGCTAGACATACCCTCTTGACTCCAGGCACCTGTGTTGAGTCTGAGGCCCTCAACAACGAATTTGAGCATCCTTTTCTGATCAGTGAGTTTTCTGAGCTGCTATACTTTTGTAATCACTATTAGAATCATCCAACTCTTCTCAAATCTCCTGCACTCTGAAATGTTTGCATTGAAGCTTCCACTTCTAGTGTGAATGCCAAGTAGTACAACATACCATTTCCAAATTTCTGACAGAGTAAATTGTATCATGGTGCACTTTTTCTCACAGACAATGCCATTAAAAACAACGCACACATGCAAAATTAAAAAATATAAATTGACACCAATTTAGCCATCGCACCCTGTATATATGAAATGGTTAGTATTATAATAAGACGTTAGATGATTCCGAGAAAGTAAATTTTTAGAATAAATATATAATTAAAAAAAAGCGCAGGTAAAAAAAATGACATTATCAATCATGGCTCTCCACTGACTCCATTTCCTTATTTTCTGCAAATTACTGTGATTGTTTGACAAGTATTTCATTTAAGTTACATCTCTTCTGTACTTTCCAAATAATAAGAATTCATTTAAGAATATTTAACTTTGATGAATCAGCTGATAGTTTATTAATGGCATTGCAAAAAGAATTATCATAATGTAAGTACAAGTGACTATTTCAAGTAAAAGTGATTATATTTGCATGTATCTTGTATGACAATGAAGTATAGTCTTAGTCTTTGCTTTGCTTTACTTTTATTTAAATAATCATCAATTTGCTATATTTATGAATAGTTAACTTTCAAGGATTAAAATCCAAGTTAGCCTCAGAAAAATTTAGATAAATGATTGTGCTAAAAAGAATAATAATGAAAGGATTCCCCATTTTTCCATCTGGTAACATTTTGTGTTATACTCAATGAATATGAAAAAGCAAGAAAAAAAAAGCACGAGATTATCATTTAATTAACTTCTTTCTCAGAAAGATTCTGTTTTTAAATGTTCATATTAAATTTTGACTAAATGCCATAGTATAAATGAATGTGATGGCCCTTATTTTACCTACCAACTGGTGAGATGTTTTGCATCCTGAAGATGGAACTAGTCTGAAAATATCATTTGTAACATACATTTTTCATTCCAAGGTGAGTCAACAGTAATACTTCCTGACCTTTATTTATAGACTAAATATCATTGACTAGTGAAATTCTCTTCATTCCTGATAACAAGAATTAATTAGTACTATTTAGTTTTTTTATTAGATGCCCCATGAATGTTATCTTGTGCCACAGATTTGTTTTGCAACATGTATTGTGCTTAATAATTTCTCTGAATTATTCTGATATTTTTCAAATGTTCATAAAATTCTGGTTCTCTTACTTCAATTCTAGATGGTTAGAAATTTTACATTGATCAATTTGTCATTGTTGAAATGTTTGATCATGAAATGATAAACATTAGAAATTGCTAAAGTCCTTACAAACAATATCAAAAAAATTGTCACAAACCAAGCTGCAAAATCTAATTTTCACTTGGCAAATGAAAACCCAATTTAAGGTGTAGTAATAGTACTAAAGAGCTATTCAAAACCATTAAGGCTTCAAATATGCATAGAACATCAATGCTACAGACTAAAGTATTTTGAAATAAGCAACAAACCAGTTATTCAATCCATTGAAGTCTGATCACCTTGTTAAATGTGTCAAGTGAGCCAATCAGTTAATAAAAATGAATTTCCAGAAAATGCTATTCATAGACCAACGTCTCCAATGATTGACAAAATGGCTACTGTCGAAAAGGAATTTCAGCCTGTTTAGTTGAGGTGTTAGAAGGTGGAAGAGTTATGTTTGGGGCAGGAATCATTTGCAATGGGTTTATTGGTTTTTGGAAAGTGAACAATGGCATTAAAATTACCCCTTCAGACTCTATTGAATACCTAAGGGCTAAGATAGTGGCATGCAAATGATATATATGCTGCTAGTGAATTTAATAAATAAATAAGATCTAAAAACACAACAGGCTTATTGCGTGACCATCATGTTCCCATGAATCTAAACCTCATCAAGGACCTTTGGTACACTATCAAGAGGCAGGTTTTCAAATTGTTTTAAAAAATGAAGTTGAAGCAATATGAACTGTTTGCAAAGCCAGGACCTTTGGTACACTATCAAGAGGCAGGTTTTCAAATTGTTTTAAAAAATGAAGTTGAAGCAATATGAACTGTTTGCAAAGCCATTACTCCTGAAGAAATTTTCTAATTAACTTCTGCTGACTGACAATTGAAGTGAAGCAGCTGACTATGAAAACTTTTTCTTTGTTCATGGCAAGTTGGGTGCAAGTTTTGTATATATAAACTAGAATTATTGGGTTTAGTTGTACACAAAATACATGAGTATATTAATGCACTCTTTTTGTACTAAATACAAGTTCCATCTGGAATAATCATGCTGGTAGAAACTTTTTAACTACTAAAATATTTGCCCAGGATAAAGTATTGGAAGAATAATATTAAGCATGCTGTGGAGAATATTGAAAGAAATAATTTGTGCTAACACTGGTTTGGTATACAAGTATATAATGGTCTATGCCACATGTTACTTGTGAGAGAGGATTAACTTAAAAAGATAAAATTTATATTGCTTTTCTTATTTTAATGGTTTTGTTTCTTATTAGATACACATGATGTCTTCTAAAAGAAATGTATATCAAAAGGAAGGCTTTTCCTTTAATGCCACTATTATTTTAACTGCCTTCACTCCTCATTTTAATGGTTTTGTTTCTTATTAGATACACATGATGTCTTCTAAAAGAAATGTATATCAAAAGGAAGGCTTTTCCTTTAATGCCACTATTATTTTAACTGCCTTCACTCCTCATTTTAATGGTTTTGTTTCTTATTAGATACACATGATGTCTTCTAAAAGAAATGTATATCAAAAGGAAGGCTTTTCCTTTAATGCCACTATTATTTTAACTGCCTTCACTCCTCATTTTAATGGTTTTGTTTCTTATTAGATACACATGATGTCTTCTAAAAGAAATGTATATCAAAAGGAAGGCTTTTCCTTTAATGCCACTATTATTTTAACTGCCTTCACTCCTCATTTTAATGGTTTTGTTTCTTATTAGATACACATGATGTCTTCTAAAAGAAATGTATATCAAAAGGAAGGCTTTTCCTTTAATGCCACTATTATTTTAACTGCCTTCACTCCTCATTTTAATGGTTTTGTTTCTTATTAGATACACATGATGTCTTCTAAAAGAAATGTATATCAAAAGGAAGGCTTTTCCTTTAATGCCACTATTATTTTAACTGCCTTCACTCCTCATTTTAATGGTTTTGTTTCTTGATATTAAAAGAAATACAAAACATGATGCCTTCTTCTAAAAGGAAATTAGTATGATCCTAAAAGGAAAGGAAGGCTTTTCCTTTAATGCCACTATTATTTTAACTGCCTTCACTCCTCATTTTAATGGTTTTGTTTCTTATTAGATACACATGATGTCTTCTAAAAGAAATGTATATCAAAAGGAAGGCTTTTCCTTTAATGCCACTATTATTTTAACTGCCTTCACTCCTCATTTTAATGGTTTTGTTTCTTATTAGATACACATGATGTCTTCTAAAAGAAATGTATATCAAAAGGAAGGCTTTTCCTTTAATGCCACTATTATTTTAACTGCCTTCACTCCTCAACAATGTTTTAAAAATTGATAATTAGATTTGTAATAAAACCTTAACATATGGAAATGAATATATGCATTTTGTTCTTAAGAACTGACAAAAAAAAAGATAATAAAACTATTTGTTTATCAGATTGTTTACTGCAATGGTTAGCAAAACATTGGCAATTGATTTGATCTTTACAAAATTTTTTAAGGATTTCCTTATAGTTGGTTTACATATTTTAACAATTTAGTAAATGATTATAAATTTATGAATAAAAATTTGATTTCATATTTCTTTATAAACTGGTATATATATTGCACTAGTTTTTTTTATATAATTGAATCACTTTTTCAAATATAGAATTATTCTTGTAAATAAACAAGCTAATATATAAATAATTTTTAACATTTTTGTTGTCAATTCTCAAGAACAAAGAAATGTTTAAATTCACTTTCATATGTTTAGGTTTTATTACAATTTTCATCATCACTTTTTAAAACAAACATTACCAGCAAGTGAATGTATTTTTTTTTTTTTTTTTTTCATAATCATTTCACCACATGCAAAGCAGGACTGCCCACTGGTGTGCAAAGAGTTACATACAGTAAGAGGAAAAAAAACAAGTTATGGGGATGTTAAGAAAGGATAAGAGATGAATGAGAATCAAGGAGATAGATGGCAATTGATGTTACATTTAAATTTTTGAAAATTGTAGCTATCAGGGACGAAAGCAAATGGCCTTCCACAGATGAAAAGTGTGAGAAAAACTTTTAAAGATGAATAGGCAGTACATTTAGCTATTTCAATGGTAAAAGGGTGAGACCACAGTGCCAATCTAGTAGCATAAGTAAATTTATATGGTTGGGGAATCCTGGAAAGAAGTTAAAATAATATCAGAGTCAAGGGAAAAGCCATCCTTTTGGCACACACCATTTTTTTTTTTTTTTTTTTTTTTTTTTTTTGCAAGCACAAAGGTTCAAGTATGCCAACATCTTAGAACTGACAAATTGCTTCATTAAGATTCTTCTCAGTAACAGATGTGTAGAAGTTACAAATATCGTATTTTATGAATACTGAATCCGTTTTTATTCTTGGTATTTTTATACCATGATATGCACTCATTAGTACCTTGCCAGTGATTCATTTGAGTAGCAACTCTCAGTGAATCACAAATATTTTGCAAAATAATGCAGCTGATATTACTGAGTTACGTTTAAGTAAGATTGATAAGTCAAAAAAAAGGACAACAAAGGAAATCTTCATCGTGGTATTTAATATTTATAAATGCTTCTTTTTCGATGAGAATCTTTAACTTGTTGTTGACACCCATCTTATTGGTAATATCTCTCGTTTCACAGTTGATGTTA